>JAKCPI010030084.1:0-11398 GCA_023213315.1 Euborellia annulipes | reverse complement strand
AAAAATCTGGTGTGACTGGCGCACAGCACACAACTTTCTTTTACCTTCGGTAATCGAAAGTTGTGTTCTGTGCTTGTCACACCAGATTTTTTGTGTCGACATATATTTAGTTCCCGACAGTAAGGAACATATGAATTCAGATGTAAAATTTATAAGTATGGGAAAATATTTATATTTTGTTACCATGGCAACCATTTTTCCTATCTTCCCTATGAAATACAAGAGTAAAGTGGTCTTCAGAAGATTTCAATCGCAAAATGAGAATATACATTTTAAAGAGCATCTAAAAAATAATTGATTTTTGAATTTAAAAAAAAATCGTTGGAGCAAATTTTGAGAAAATCGAAAAAAACTGAAAAAGTACATCAGTAAAGTACTAGTACTCTTTGGCCGATTTTGATTAAAAGCTTATTTTCCGGTCCCGGGGGGTGTTTAACTTAAATATAAAATTTCAACCTCATAGCTCAATTCCTTCATGCTTAAAATTGAACACACACCCACACACCCACCCACACACACACACACACACACACAGACAGACCATGTCGCGAAAACCACTTTTTTGGATTCAGGGGACCTCAAAACGTAAAGATCCATCAAAATCTCGACATCGAATTTTTGACATGAATCCAATACTTTCTCTCTATATATATGTAATATATATATAGAGAGAAAGTATTGGTTTCATGTCAAAAATTCGATGTCGAGATTTTGATGGATCTTCACGTTTTGAGGTCCCCTGAATCCAAAAAAGTGGTTTTCGCGACATGGTCTGTCTGTGGGTGGGTGGGTGGGTGGGTGGGTGGGTGTGTCTGTGTTCAATTTTAAGCATGAAGGAATTGAGCTACGAGGTTGAAATTCTATATTTAACTTAAACACCCCCCGGGACCGGAAAAATAAGCTTTTAATCAAAATCGGCCAAAGATTACTAGTACTTTACTGATGCACTTTTTCAGTTTTTTTCGATTTTCTCAAAATTTGCTCCAACGATTTTTTTTTAAATTCAAAAATCAATTATTTTTCAGATGCTCTTTCAAATGTATATTCTCATTTTGCAATTGAAATCTTCTGAAGACCACTTTACTCCTGTATTTCATAGGGAAGATAGGAGAAATGGTTGCATTAGTAACAAAATATAAATATTTTCTCATACTTATAAATTTTACATCTGAATTCATATGTTCCGTACTGTCGGGAACTAAATATATGTAGACACAAAAAATCTGGTGTGACAAGCACAGTGCACAACTTTCGATTACCGAAGGTAAGAGAAAGTTGTGTGCTGTGCGCCAGTCACACCAGATTTTTTTCTTTGAATATGAAGAATTTTTGTTGAAAACCCTTGTGATTCAAGCGTAGAATAAAATTCTAATAAATTTTCTCCCATTCTCAATATTTTTTTTTTTTTTTTACTTTTTTGTTTATTTTTTAGAAATCGACGAATCGCCTTTGAGGATTGACATCATAAATTCCTGTAGAACATCCGCTATCAGACTTCGTCTTCAACCATGCATTCATGGAGCGTCCGCCGTCAGACATCACCATTACGTCAACCAGCAGTGTAGCAACAGTATTTAAAGTCTGTATGAACATTTACGTGGGCGTAGAGTAAGCAGTTTAGCGTTTTCAAAATTTTAATTGGATTTTCTTATTTCGGCCTAAATATAATTAAAATAGTCCTAATTGTAATAATTAAAATATTTTATCATAGGTGCATGGATAGGATGTTATTAATATTATTATTCTCCCATTTCAGAGTCCCTTTCTTTTAGGTTGGCAGTTCCTCTTCAAGGTAAAGGGATGGATGAATTGTGTTCAATGTGCAAAAGGTATTATTGGATTATTGGTAATAAATTTATGAGGGTTCATCCCTTCATCTTCATATGAGACAATTCAAGTGTGCATGTATTATTATTTTACCTTTTATTATATAATTCAGTATCAGGATTTAAGTTTTGCGTGTATGGAACTAATTTTATATAAAGGGATCTCTTTCCTATAATATGTTTACTAACCTAATGTTAATTTTTAAGAATACACGCAATTCTTATTAGATTATCTAGCTAGCAATTGATAGAGTCTATAAATGGGCGCTTAATATTTAGAAAATCTCTACGCTCACGCATTTATATATTATGTGGGGATTTAGGTCTTCTATGTCAGAATTCTCTGATGTTCTCTTGAATTGACGTTCATTTGTGAAGTGATTCCTCAATACTGGCATAGGGTGTTGTTGTTCGTCCCATTTAGTTAGGTAGGGCTCCCAGTAGAGGATCATTTCACTTTTGACCGTTGTTCAAGGGAAATAGGAGAATTCTTCTATCGCATGTTTCCCTCTTTCGCGCATTTGAGAGAAAGAGTGTTTTCTCTTTCTCCGAGGCTCTTTGTCCGTCAGTGCTGAGTTCTGGGCCTTGGTTGTTTCAGGACAGAGTGAGTTAATGTTCAAGATGTTAGGAGTTCGTATAGGATGTTTGTTGTTAGCTTTTAGGGTTCTTTTTTTTCAGCATGCATCTTGAACAACGACATTCTGTTTCTGAGATGAGCAATCAAGGGGGATCTTCAGTATTGTATTGGCCGGGCTTCCTTCCTAACTCGTGAATGATTATAAGATCAATTAACTCTGCTTCTTTTTAGCTCGCTATTAAATGACATGGATTAGGCAGGTGGGCGGAGATTAATTGATCTGTTAATAGATACTCTGTGAGTGTCTGTACCTGTCCCATTTCCTCTTAATCTTTCTTTGGGTTTCTGGGGGCGTTTTCACCGTATCGTTCCGTTTTGATATTATGAAGGCTTACCTGCCTTCCGGGAGTGTTCGCGTTCGCGTTCGCGAGTGTCTCAAGAAAGAAGAGGAACTGCATTTTAGAATTAGATGGCCGTCCCGGTCATAGATAGTGTGGGAGTAGGTTAGTTCAGCCGAAAGAAGCAGTCTACAGAGTAAGTTAAAGAAACTTAAAATATTTTTCATAAAATATTCCCTAGCATCATTGATATAAACTAATCCTTTAATTCTTCTTTTGTTTTAGATGGTGAGGGTGGGAGTGGGGGCTGAGATCGACGAAATTCTTCAGGGCAACCAACTGGATCCTTCCGTAAGTAATATTAAATTTAACAATTATAACTTCTGCTTTAATAAAGAAATTCTAATTTTTTAATTTTCTCTTTTTTTATAGATAAAAATCAGAGATGCTGGGCCGGTATATTCCAAACTACAGTTGAACCACCAGATGTTGTCTACTCCGTGCTGTTGGAGAATACATTTATTTACATAAACAAGAATTAAAGGAAGAGAAAAGTTCGTGAGTGCTTTTGATTTTTACAAATATTATTCCATATCTAAGGCCTTTTAGATCTCATCCCTACTTATTTCAAATGATTCCAATTCAATTGAAATAAAATTTTCTCGCTTGGGGGACGGGAAGCGATTCCGGGACAAAGACTTCCCAGGTGTGTTATAGTTATCTCTATTTGCGAAATACTGTCAAACCTAATTTAACAGAAAAAATGTATAAATGTATAAATTGATGATGTAATTGTTTCTTTAATGGGGATATATTTTTATATTTTTTTATATACAGTATACCATGGTAATGGAAAAATCGTAGCTTACTAAAAAGTGGAAAATAATTTTTTTACATAAAATTGTTGAAAAATTATTTTTTAATTTTATTAAGAAAGGGTAGTCCGTTATGAAATATGTATGTTGCCTAAATATCATGAATGAGTTGGTCAATTTGGTTGCCTATCTTCCAGCAATCATCAATTCATTTTTTACCTTGTTTCTAAACTTTGTATATGTAAGGATTTCTTGAATTTTATTTGAAATCTTGTTATTTATTGCAAATGGACCGGAAGCAGTTTGACAAAATATTTCAAGCTATGTTTCTTCTTTGTCATATTTCTTGATCGTGGGTTCGTTGTTACTTGATCGCTGAATCTGTAGTGAGTTACTAACCGAAATTGGGCTTAGGGTTCCCGCCTTTGCTCTTAGCTCCGGCCCAAATTTTATCGCTGGTTTGAGAAAACGCAAAAGGGAGAAAACTCTCTCGTTTTTTTTTTTGCGGATCCTCTAAAACAGAGGTTTCCAACTCGATTTAAGCCACGGACCCCTTTTACACTTCAATTTTACCCCCGGACCCTTTAAAAAATTCTTAAAATATTCGGAAAGAATTTTTTCGGGAGGAACACCTTTTTAGAAAAAATTATCACGGTTGCTCATAGATTCCAAATCCATCGAATTGATTTTTTTGATTAAAAAAAAAAAATTGCTTAAATAAAATCATCGGACTGCCTGTGATTCGAAGCCGCGACCCTCGGTATAGAAGGTTAGCAGGCTGAAACGAATGTTGAAAATGGACAAAAGAATATAAATGAACATTTTGTACTTTATAAATACGAAGATATAAGTAGAATAGATAAAGAGGGAAATAGCCATGCTATTCTCGTTACACTCTTTAAAACATAATCAATATCATATTTCAATGGGACAATAAATCTTGTGAGAGCGCTTTTAAAGGCGAAATGTCCTTCTATTCTATATATTAATGTTAAACTTAATTAGTTTAGATTCTGTTATGAAATGAGAGCAAACGACAAGTCATAAATTTCAAAATGGATGTTTTTTAATTAAAACAAAAAAAAATATTGCGTTTGTGTGCCTCGCCGGGGCCGAGCAATGCCCACCTTCAAGTATTTTTACCAAAAAATATATTGAAACAATAATCGTTTTTACTTTCTCTTGTCTCTATATGCGGTTAATATATAGAGAGAGAAAGTATTATTTCATGTCAAAAATTCGATGTCGAGACGACGGATATACACGTTTTGAAGTCCCTTGAATCCAAAAAAGTGTGTTTCGCAACATGGTCTGTCTGTGGGTGGGGTGGATTCAATTTAAAGCATGAAGGAATTGAGCTAGGAGGTTGAAATTTTATATTTAAGTTAGTCACCCCCCTAGGGCGTGAAAATAAGCTTTAATCAACATCGGCCAGAGTACTAGTACTTTATTGTTGTACTTTGTCAGTTTTTTCTATTTTCTCAAAATTCGCTCCAACGATTTTTTTAAAAATTCATAAATCAATTATTTTTTAGAGGCTCTTTCAAATGTATATTCTCATTTTGCCATTGAAATCTTCTGAGGACCACTTTACTCTTGTATTTCATAGAGAAGATAGAGAGAAATGGTTGTCATGTTAACAAAATATAAATATCTTCCCATAATAATAAATTTTACATCTTGCCCTCGGGGCTTGGTGTAGGGGTTAGAGTGCTAACCTCGTATACCGAACGTCGCGACGCGGGTTCCGACCCCAGGCAGTCCGATGATTTTATTTAAGACATTCGGATAACAAATGGCTTAAATAAGAATGCCTGGACCCCAAATAATATATATTCATAACGGTTATTGTCAAAGTCTTAAATGGCCTAAGTTGTCGAAAAGACTGTATGAATGTGTGGGTGCATGTGAGTGTGAATGAGAAAAAAGTGTGAGTGTTTAAAAAAAAAAAAAAAATTTACATCTTGGATTCTAATATAATATATTGGCGGAAACTAAATATATGTCGACACAAAAAATCTGGTGTGACAAGCACAGAACACAACTTTCGATTACCGAAGTTAAGAGAAAGTTGGGTGCTGTGTGACAGTCACACCAGATTTTTTAATTTGGTTTGGATATGGAAATTAATAAAATGTTACATTTTTATAATGTTTCAACTAGAGCCTACGGTTATCAGTTTAAATTTAATTCGATTAAATATTTTAAATGAATTTATTGCGTCGGTGTAGTAACATCAAATTAATTGAAGGGCCAATTTTTCGTCAATAATTTTCACCAATATATGATTTTCGTAAAGTTAAAGAACTATAGAATAACGTAAAAATATGTTTTTTGCATTCAAGGAAGGTTAGAAGAATTCCATTAGGGTTTCGATTTTTCTAAACTTTTACCCGGGTGTTGCACCCGATTGGGCTCAAACTTTATATTTCTATGTATTTTAACAATCTGAATATTTTTAAGGGAGAACATCTTAAAAAATTCTAGAAAATTCAAACTAAAAGCCACTTTAGAGAACATTTTCTCTATATCAATAAAACTAGAGCCGATGGATCAAAACTGATGGCATTTTTTGGAACCAGGGCTACCCAAGAAGAGCTCGAAATTCCCCGGCCCCAAAATCACTATTGGCCTCTGTATTAGTTAATTAATTTTTAAAGGTGAGGTGTTTAATCAACACATTCTGTCATTTATAATGAATAAACTCTGAATAAATGAATTGAACTTGTGCCTATGGCTCTTATTATAATTGTTCCTCCAGCAAGCCGATATACATATTAATATAGACCTCTATTGAAATTCTTACATAATTCACGCCAATCAACATAAAAACACTCATTTGTCATGACATGACTTTTGTATTGTTCGATAAATATGTTTTTTTTTATTTGTCAATTTCAAATGTGATTTCAAATTTATTTTCCAAGAATATTATTAATATTATTATTAGAGATCAATAGGGGGAAAAAAATTTTTTATTCTAACATAAAAATTGTTTTTTTCTGTCTCAAAAGGAAATTAATATTTCATGATATTCTCTATTTTTCTATATCAATATTTTATATCTGGCTGCACGTGGCGATCAAAATAAAACAATACAAATTACACTTATCAATGATGAAATAAGAATTGTGTAAGGGTTTTTATTTTTTATTTAAAGAAAATTAAAACGACCTTGTCCAGTTGTCCAATTTCTATAAAATTTATTTAAAATATTTTTAACTATTAAATAAATGAAGATCAATGATATTTTTTGTCAATTCTATACATAAAGTATTCCGCCCAGTGGCGATTTGCAATTTTGTGTTTTTTTTTTTAAATTTTATTTAAGGACTTTGTGGCATCTAGGCCATTTAGACCCCTTTCCTATTTATTTAAATTGTTGGCAATCAATTGAATTAAAGCCCGGAAATCATAATTTCTTTAGATTACTAGTTTTTATCATTGTGAATTTCTTCTCGGGGGGGCGACCCCCCTTTAATCCGCCCTTGGCCGCCTATAGGCTAAAGTCAATTCCCCGCCCCCTCGATAGTTCATATTTGCTTAATACATTTGTTTTATACAATATTTGATACAATATACATGTTTGTATTCTTAAATTTATTTTTTCACATATTATTATTGTTTTTTTGTTTGTTATTCTGTTTGTTTCTTTCTTTACTTTCTCTTACCTCTATATATATCTTAATATATAGAGAGAGAAAGTATTGGATTCATGTCAAAAATTCGATGTCGAGATTTTGATGGATAAAACGTTTTGAGATCCCCTGAATCCAAAAAGTGGTTTTCGCGACATGGTCTGTCTGTGTGTGTGTGTGTGTTGTGAACAAAATATCTCAAGAACGAAGAGAGCTAGGAGGTTGAAATTTTATATTTAAGTTAGGCGCCCCCATGGGACGTGACACGAAGCTTTTGAACAAAATAGACCAAAGAGTACTAGTACTTTACTGATGCACTTTTTCAGTTTTTTTCGAGTTTCTCAAAATTCGCGCCAACGATTTTTTTTTTTTTAATTCAAAAATCAATTATTTTTTAGATCGTCTGTAAAATGTATATTCTCATTTTGCCATTGAAATCTTCTGAAGCACACTTTACTCTTGTACTCCATAGAAAAGATAGGAGAAATGGTTGCCATGATAACAAAATATAAATATTTTCCCATGTTTATAAATTTGACATCTTAAATTCTAATATATTGGCGGAAACTAAATATATGTCGACACAAAAAAACTGGTGTGACAAGCACAGTACACAACTTTCAATTACCGAAGGTAAGAGAAGGTTGTGTGCTGTGCGCCGATCACACCAGATGTTTAGTCTTTTCTTCGGCATCTTTGGCCATATCATCTTTAAACGCAACTTTTTTATATGAATTACGATATATGTACGGGTATGTGTACCATGTTCATTTACGTATTTATTTAATCTAATATCCATTTAAATAAATATACCTGGTACATTTGAATCTCAACCCATGTTAAGGTCTTCGATATTTTCATCAATATTTACAACCTCTTACCGGGGTTTTAGAAAATAATTTTTGTTTTTTATAACAATTTTTTGAGAAATTTTTGTTAATTTTTTATTTCATGTATATTTCGGTAAGATTGATATCTTTAGCGTTTTTCTACTCGATCAACACGAGACATCTTTTCTTTCTCTCGGATTATTTTTCCGATATTTTTCTTTTGCTACTCTTTAATATTTTTCCCCCTTAAAGAAGAGTCAATCACCACCACATAATCACCTAAAATTGTGCGTTGGCAGCTGGCTAAATAAAAGGCAGAAAAAAAATAAAAAAAAAATAACCCGAGACGTGAAAATGAGGACTCTCTGATGTAGAAATTGAACAACTTTCTGATCTGACTTGCAAGAAAATAATAGCAATTGACAATATATTCTTTGTAGACATGCTATATACCATCGTGATCAAAAGGTTTCATGTATTTATTCCGAAAATTAAAAAAAGATATTGTAACCTTTAACGTACTCTCTAACAAATGCTACGCACTTTGCCAGCGATTGATTCAAACCTCGGAACATTTTTGATACCAGGTTTTCGGTCTGGCGATCAAAACCGTCTTCCTTAGCTCTTTTTTGCTGCTAAAACGCATTCCCCAGAACTTTAATTAAACAGGAAGGAGTCGTAATCCAGGCATCAAGAGAATGAACGGAAGTGCCAAGACCGAAAAAACCAAGTATTATTAACTTTTTGGGGGGCCCCTTTGGACCCGTGTGAAATACTTTATTTAACTTTTGAATATTGCCAATCTGCCGCCCCTAAATTTGTTGCCGCTCTAGGCTGCAGCCTATTGAGAAAAGAAAAACAAATTTACCAAAAAATAATAATAATTTTTGAAAAAACAAACAAAAAATCTGGTGGAACTGAGTGAACATCACAGTTATGTGGTGTAGTATCTCACCACACACACTATAAAGATATTTTCCGTCATCTAAGACAATTTAATTGAGACCCCGTTGGTATTAATTTCAAATAACTGGTAGCCATTTTTGTCGCACAAGACTGGATTCGAACCCCCGACTCCTAGCATATTTGGTTATTTGTTATATTTGGTTTATCTATAAGTCTATCTATATAGGGCCTGTATAATTCGGTTATGTCCATCTGTCTGTCTGTCAGAAAGTTGTTTGCTGTGCGACTGTTCACACCAGATTTTTCCTTTTGTACCCGGCTTCTTAGGGGCTGGGGTAGTGGACGTTTGTCCCACTAAGAAATAAGCATAGAAATTGTTAATTAACCTCTTGTTCAAATGAATAGATCTTGAAAACTACTATATTTATAATAATTATGGTTCAATGAAAATATTTGTTGAACAATAGAGCTCCAATAAAGAAGGGATTTATTTTTGTCGAGATTTTGATGGATATACACGTTTTGAGGTCCCCTGAATCCAAAAAAGTGGTTTTCGCGGCATGGTCTGTCTGTGGGTGTATGTGAACAAAATATCTCAAGAACGAATAGAGCTAGAAAGTTGAAATTTTATACTTAAGTTAGGCACCTCTCGAACTCGTTTAAATAAGCTTTTGAACAAAATCGACCAAAGAGTGCTATTACTTTACTGATGTACTTGTTCAGTTTTTTTCCATTTTCTCAAAATTCGCTCTAACGATTTTGATTAAAATTCAAAAATCAATTATTTTTTAGATGCTCTTTCAAATGTATACTAGGGTATTATCACTAAATATTTGTCGACACAAAAAATCTGGTGTGATGCGCACAGCACACAACTTTCTCTTACCTTCGGTAATGGAAAGTTGTGCTCTGTGCTTATCACACCAGATTTTTTTTTTCCGGATACCAAAAATTATTGATTTTTAATCAAAATCATTAGAGGGAATTATGACGAAATAAAAAGCTGAAATTTTAAATCCGAATATAGGCGCTTCATATTTTGAAATATTCTTTTTTTACTTTCTCTTCCCCTCTATATATCCCCGTTAATATATAGAGAGAAAAAATACTAGATGCATGCCAAAAATTCGATGTCGAGATTTTGATGGATATACACGTTTTGAGGTCCCTGAATCCAAAAAAGTGGTTTTGGCAACATTGTCTGTCTGGCCAAATGGCTAACCTTTCGGTTCTAGGTTTCTGAAAACAATCTGATATTTTCTGAGTCACGGAAGGGTTGAAAAAACCCCGGAAACGTTAGGCGTGGACTGAATATATAAAAAAATATATATATATTAGCTGTAAATATTCATTTTACCATATTTAATAATAAGACCCTCCTCCCCTTGCCTCCTCCTAAACTTGAATATTTTTAAAAATAAAAACGTTCTAATTTAAAACCAAATCTCCCACCTCAAAGGAAAAAAATTATATTTTTTTTCTACATAATTACTATAGATAAACATCTATAGCTATAGATAGTCTCATTAATGTTGTATAGGCTATTAACAAGAGCAAACAAAATTCTTTTTTTTTCACACGAGATAACAAACGCCGTGTTGCGTTGTTTACTAAAATATTAAAAATAGAAAAATTTTATAAGTTTTTTTCAACCCTTCCGTGACTCAGAAAATAACAGATCGTCGAAGAAAAATAAAAAATGAAAGGATATTTTATTAAATTTTTGATTATAATAATAAAATAATAAATATAGGTGAATGAAATTTTATCTTTGCTTCCTTCTCTCTTGTTTTATCTCAAAAATCGATTCAATATCCGAACTGGGAAATGAAAAAGCAAACAGCAGAGAGATTAGCTTGCCTAATCAAGAGCTCATCATCATCAAGACAGAATATTATCTAAATTTATAAATATATTTAAAAAAAGAGACAACGAAGTTGCGACACTTCTCGGCTCTTCTTAATTAGAGCTAGAGCTAATCAATCCACCTTTATCTTTAGGACCAAATACTTCACTTCTATATATATTATATATATAATATAAGTATAATTATGTATTATAGCTATCTCTCGGATAAGCTAGTTGACTTTTCACATCTAGGCAGAGTTCGCCCCCCCCCGAAAAAAGGGAGGGCATCGAACGGGGCCTAAGACGGCAGCAAGCCTAAATCTATAAATCAATTATTTTTTTAGATGCTCTTTAAAATATATATTTTCATATTTCCCTCAAAAATTGTTTAAAGTTTTCTTTACTATTTAACTTCATAGGAAAGTGAAAAGAAAATTTAAAATCAACAAATGGGTGTTTAAAAAGTAATGCTTAAAAAAACAATCACCATTAAAAAATGCTATTCTCTAAACAAAGTTTTAACAGCGACGTTAACATGTTGCTTTTTATTTCAAAGCTATCAAAACTATAACCTTATTGTTTTTATTTTAAATACGAAGTTAAAATATTAAATGCACCCC
>JAKCPI010030082.1:0-15630 GCA_023213315.1 Euborellia annulipes | reverse complement strand
TGTGTCTGTCTGGGTTCAAAAATAAAAGTATAAATGAAATGAGCTACGAGCTTGAAATTTTATATTCAAGTTTAACACCCCTTCTGGGAGTGACACGAAACTTTTGAACAAAATCGGCAAAAATTGCTATCACTTTACTTATGTACTTTTGTAGTTTTTTTCGATTTTCTCTAAATTCGCTCCAACGATTTTTTTTTAAAATTCAAAAATCAATTATTTTTTAGATGCTCTTTAAAATGTATATTCTCATTTTGCCATTGCGTCTTCTGAAGACCACTTTACTCTTGTACTTCATAAAGAAGATACGAGAAATGGTTGCTATGGTAACAAAATATAAATATTTTCCCATTCTTATAAATTTTACATCTTGCTACAACCAATTCCTGAATTACGCCAAAGAAACAACAATTCAAGCCCTTCACAAGTATATTATAGCAGCAAAGCTTATAGATATATAACCCGCTGGACAATAGCCACACGTGACAGTTTTTTTACTTTCTTAATAATATTATTGTAAAATAGAGAAAATGGCTGTTTAATTTGACGAGGATAGCGAATAGCAGCCAGGAAAAATCAAATCAGACAAAAACTAGATCAATTTTTATCAAATTTCTTTGATCGTTGACGTTTCGGACGTCAGTCGCGCCCCCCACGATTGATTGTCCTGAGGAAGGGCGCGACTGGCGTCCGAAACTTCGACGATCAAATAAATCTGATAAAAATTGATCTAGTTTTTGTCTGATTTGATATTCGCTACCCTTATTGTAAAATATTTTTAAAATGCATGTTTTCCTTAGCAATGTTTCTTTATTATGTAATTTTATAGCTTATTATTGTACTGTGTCATTGTTTTAGTTTTTTTTTTTTTAATAGAAAAACACTCGCACTTTTTTCCCATTCACACACACATAGACACAGTCCTTTCGGCAACACAGGCCATTTAAGACCCTCAAATGATACTCGTATGTTTTAATATATCTATTGGCGGTCCAGGCATTCGTATTTAAGCCATTTGGTATCCAAATGGCTTAAATAAAATCATCGGACTGCCTGGGGTCCGAACCCGCGACTTTTGGTATACGAAGTTAGCACCTAACCCCTACACCAAGCCCCGAGGGCTTTGGTTTTTTTCTTTTATGCAATTCGTTAATTTGGAGGTATATTTTTTGATTATTGTACCATGTCATTGTTTTGTTTTTTTTCTATGATGTTTCTTATTAATGTATTTTGTATACCACATTTTGGTTAAAGTCTATGGCCTCTGGGGGAAATAAATAAAAGGGGAATGGGTCTGAGGGGAATAAAATAAAAAAAAAATATATCTAGAATTCTAATATAAACCAAATATATGTCCTCAAAAATCTGGAGGGACAAGTACAGAACACAACCAAATGAAAGATAAAGGTGTGATGTGTGCAATCAGTCACACACCAGATTTTTCTTTTTCTAAAAATCTACGTAACAAATCAAAATTACGTGACAAAAATCACGGTGTCTTTATATTTTTATTAAAATCCCCCCCCCCCCCCACCCCCTCTCTTTTAAAAACAGAAGCTAAATGGTTTAAAAAAAAAGAAAAAGACGGGGGAGGTAAAAATGAAAGAAGTATGATGATTAATGATGTTTGAAAAGCAAAGCGATCCTTTTTTTTTTTCAAAGACGTAGAGCACACAATAGAAGCCAATAAGGGGGAGGAGATTCAAATCGCCTAATGGTGGTGCTGCTTATGATCATGATGATGCTGGTGGTGGCTACCTGTCTTCTCTTTTCTCTTCTTCAAGGATGACCTCTGCACCTTTTGGGTCATGGACATCAACAACACATCGACACTTGTCGCTACTGGGCATTCAATCCCTCTTCCTTTCTTAATAGAAGAATAGAAATTGAAACAATAGAAAAATCTGGTGGAACTGCTAACACAGCACACAACTTTCTCTTACCTCCACTAATTGAAAGTTGTGTTCTCTACTATCACACCAGATTTTTTTCTGTCCACATATATTTAGAGTCCGCTAAAATAGATATAAAATTTATAAACAGAAAATTATTTTTTATATTATATTGTGAGGTATGTCTTTGTGGCTGGAAGTATTATTGAGGAGTCAAAAAAAAAATCCAAGACATAGGCAGCCAAAATTATTTCTTTTATTATTGCCGTTCCAGGCTGACGTTTCGGCCACTTTTATATTATAGAAAATCCCAAATGAGCAACGCAGCTAGTCTTTTTTTCAATTTTTAGTTAACATAAAGTACCAGGGCCAACGTTTCGGTCACATATAAGACCATCATCAGGGCCAGGCTATTGCCAATTTATTGATCCTCTTGGTCATATCGGCCAAAAAAAATTATTAATAATATAACAAATTCAATGACCAAATTGTTAGAGATAGTGTGTTATTATGGACTAAGAGTGAGTGAAATCCGATATGACCAAGGGGATTAATAAATTGACAATGGCTTGGCCCTGATGATGGTCCTATATGTGACCGAATCGTTGGCCCTGACACTTTATGTTAAATAAAAATTGAAAAAAACGACTAGCTGCGTTGCTCATTGGGGATTTCCTGAACCTTAAATTGTATTTGTATTATCAGCTATACACCATAATTAAATCATGTATCTTTCCTATGAAGTACAAGAGTAAAGTCGTCTTCAAACAAATTTGAGAGCAAAATGAGAATATACATTTTAAAGAGCTTGTAAAAAATAATTGATTTATGAATTTTAATCAAAATAGTTTGAGCTAATTTAGAGAAAATTGAAAAAAAAAGTATATCAGTAAAGTACTAGTGCTTTTTGGCCGATTTTGTTCAAAAGCTTCGCGCCCCAGAAAAATTATGATATATTAAGGGCGCCGGAAACACTGGCGTCATTTCAACTTTTGCTCTGGGGGGGGGCAAACTTTTTTTTTCTTAAAATTTACTTACAAATAGGTAAACACTAATTTGGCCAAAATAGATTTAATTTAATTGTTTAATTTTGTACAATTTATATACTCGTAGATATACATGTATTTTAAAGTATTTTATTTAGAATATTATAAAATTTTAAAAAATTCAGAGCCCTAGGGGGGCTCTCCCTGCCCCCACTAAATGACGTCACTGGCCGGAAACCGAAAAAGTTTGGGAACCTCTGCTCTAAATGAATTTTTTTTTTTTTTTTTATTTGAGGAAAAAGTCTAAATTATGGCATAAAAACCCTCAATAGCTTACAAAAAATATGAGGATTGACTTCCCCGAGACTTTCTCGTATATTCTTTTGGAATTACGTCTGGGTGTGTGTGTGAACACGATTGCTTAAAAACCAAAGCAGCTAAATCGATGAAATTTGGTATATGCTCCTTACACTAAAATTGTAGATTTCTATCAACTTTTGGAGTAAATACGTCACTTGGAAGTAGCACTTTACTTAAAAAGTTTTTTCCAAAATTTCGAAATTTTCAATTTTTTTGTTATATTATGATAAAATACTCTATTTTAAAAAGCTTTTATTCTTTGACATTTTTACGAAAACTGAATAGTTTTTGAAATAATCAAAGAAGAAAGAGAAAATATTCGTTAATTTTGATAAAAAATCAAAACAAAATCATACAGGTGTCATTAAAAAAAGGATAAATATAAACAAATTCATTTGTTTCACAAATTCATTTGTTTATATTTATCCTTTTTTTAATGACACCTGTATGATTTTGTTTTGATTTTTTATCAAAATTAACGAATATTTTCTATTTCTTCTGTGATTATTTAAAAAACTATTCAGTTTTCGTAAAAATGTCAAAGAATAAAAGCTTTTTAAAATAGAGTATTTTATCATAATATAACAAAAAAATTGAAAATTTCGAAATTTTGGAAAAAACTTTTTAAGTAAAGTGCTACTTCCAAGTGACGTATTTACTCCAAAAGTTGATAGAAATCTACAATTTTAGTGTAAGGAGCATATACCAAATTTCATCGATCTAGCTGCTTTGGTTTTTAAGCAATCGTGTTCACACACACACACACACACACACACACACACACACAGACATAATGCCAAAAATGGTTTTTTTGGACTCAGGGAGGTCTAAAACGTGGAGAAACATCAAAATCTCGAAGTCGAATTTTTTTACGATTACATAACTTTCTCTATACGAGAAAGTAAAAATCATTCCCCGTTTATTTACCCCTGGTGCATCGTGCACGGAGGCACGCACCAACCCCAAGTACCGGTATCTAGCTCGAGAGCCAAGAACCCGGTTCCAATTTTGGGAGTGAGGGGGCCCTCCACCTCTCTACTTCCCAAAAGCAGTCCCTTTCGGGACTGGTCTCCCTCCTTTGTCTCTTCTCAATGAAAAAAAAAAAAAAAAAAAAAAAAAAAATTAAATTATATAACAATTTTGATTATTTTTCAATTGAGAAATTTAATTGACTTTAATTTTTTTTTTTTTTTTTTTTTTTTTTCATAAAGCAAGAGATAGAACCCAATACTTTTTAATGGGTAGATATTCAGGAATTTTTTGAGCCTCCCATTTGAGAATATGGGAACTGAAAAATTTTTCTCTATAAGAGTGCAAAATTTCATTTCGAACAGGAAATTGGAGAAACATAGTGCGTGAGATAGACGAAAATACCTTATATCGTTTATCAATTCTAAATTTGAGTTTCATTCGATAAATACAGTAGTTTCCAAAGTAAATTAAAAACTTTTACAGGTCTCCGACCATTTTCCCATAATAATAATTCATATAAAAATAACGTTCAAATAGTTGTAACTAAATATCAATCAATTAGCAATTTAATTTAGAAGTTGGTAGCGGTTTTTTTTTCTTTTCACTCCCTCTACCTGGGACCTGATGACCCTCTCTCTTTTTCACTCACTCAATAGACAGACAGAGAGACAGACAGACCACCCAACTTGAAAAAATATAGATTTTTTTTTATTATATTCTATTTTATCACCAACCCTTCGAATATTTTTTTTTTTTTGGCCAATTAGCGAGGGTTTATGAAATTTTTCAAAAGAATTCAATACAATTTGGATCCCTCTCGCTTTCGGGGCGGCTCTGCTAATAGAAAACGTAATAATCATAATATTCAGTTGGCTTTTTAAATTATTATTATTATATCTATTCAAATTATATAATGATAATATTCGGGAAAATTCTGTTTATGTTTATATGAATGGGATTTTAATAAAAAAAAAAATGAAATCAATACAACCCTAAAAGCTCGTTATTTTCTGATGGAAGTAAATACACATCACTCAATATTCTATTTACCTATAAGTAAGGGTAGTAAAAAAAAAACTCCTAAGTATGCCATATAATATGTGGTAAAATATGCAATAAGTGGCGAAAATTGAATGGTTTATGAAATTTGTGAATTTTACTGATGTAAAACGAATCGTGTTTAATTTTTGGAAAAAAATTGTGTATAAACAAAAATTAGCCACTCAATAAAAATTTAATAATATATAATATAATAAGTAGAGTCAGTAGAGTCGGTCCCAGGAGGGGAAGTCCGGAATTTTTGGTGTAAGAAAGTCCTGATGTTTCCTGCCCACATAAAAAATACAACCCCAAGCACCTATTGTCTTCTTCTTGTAATTCTATTATTATAGTTTATTTATTTATTTAATTTTTTACGGGCCGAGCCCAATTTATAAAGAATATACATAAAAATAATTATGCAAGCAATTGTTACATAATGGCAAATACAAATTTTCTTATATATGTTTGTATGCTCTATTAAGTAATACCAATTTATCGTCCTGAAGATGGGAATAATGCGTTCCGGAAACTGAATAAAAACTTTTGTTGAAATATGTTACAAATATGTAAAATACAATATTCCACATTGCATATGTGGAATTTCAAGGACATACTTCAATAGCCGGGCCAATCCTTGTTCCATTAGCAAAATAAAGATCATAAATAAGAAATTATATACATAATAATTTAATTAGAGCACACAGAGTACAAATCGGTGGATCCGTGGTTCAACTCCCGGCGGCACACCCTATTTAAATTAATATTTATTAAATTGCAAAATAAAGATCGTCAATATGCAGTCTAAGGTTAAACCATGCCTGGTTTTAGTTTAAAATCAAATCCCAGCGCCCACCACCATGTTAAAAATTAATAGAGTTGTTTTTCCTTTATGAAATTTGATTTCTAATATTTCAAAAAAAAAAAATCTAAATTCCTTGCTAGAATTTTTTATTATTACCATCAAGAAAGAACATTATTATTAAATTTATAATTCTATTCCATCCATGTCTTAGACAATTTAATCTCTATAGATCTCGAAAAATTTGTAATAATCATAAATACATACAAAAGATTTTCTTTTCTTTTTTTTTTTTTAATTCTAAGAAATCATTGGAGGAGGACATTAAATGGAAAAGAGAAAGAAGAAGAAGGTCCAGCCAGCCAGCAGCATCCTTCTCTCTCTCTCTATGTGTGTGTCTATCTCCAAATGACATCTCTCCTTAAATTTATGTCTTTATCATCGACAGAAACGAAAAAAAAAAAAAAAAACACATCGACTAGATTTGTAGTTATTACAAAAATATGGAAAAATTATTGAAAAAGAAGACGACGAAGAATTTAAGAAAAAAAAAAAAGATCAATATCTTTTTTTCTCTTCTTAAAAACAAATGATAAAATATGCATAAATAAATAAATTCCTTTTTTTTTTTTTGTTTAAACAAAAATCAACATCAACAAAAATGGTGAGATTATTGGTTAGGAAACATCGATTGACATTCAAATTAAATATTCAATTTATTTCAAATATTTTCCTTCTTTTTTTTTTATCTTTGAAAAAGAATTCGATTTTGAGAATGGTCGACTGACTCACAAATTTATTTATTAAAATGATCTTTAATTAGAGAGAAAGAGAGAGAAGGAGGCTTTTAAAATATTTTTAATTTGAAAAGAATTTTTGTTGTGACTGTTATTTGCTAATAAATATTTATTGTTATTTGATTAATTAAAAATAAACGTTTATAACGCCGCCCGCCGTTAGCGAGCTCCCCGTATAGTCATTGATTCCCCTCCAGTATAAAAATTGAAAAATGACATTAAATTCTAAGGTAAAGTTCCGAAAACCGTGATATTTTTTTTAAATTTAATAATGTCCCTCTATCTCTGTTTAGAAAAAATTCCATTGGAATATAGAAATGAAGTTTTGCACCTTTTTTGAGACTTCAGGAAAAATTCAGGAGGCTCAAAAATTTTCCACATTAGAAAGTATTGGGGAGAATTGAAAAATTAAAGCCAATTAATTTTAATTAGCTTAATAAAAAAGAATTAAATCTCTTAAATGAAAAATATCTAAATTGTTATAATAATTAAATTTTTTTTTTTCTTTAATTGACTATCATAGAAATTTTAATATTTTTCATTTGAGAGATTTAATTATTATAATTTTCCGAGATTTAAACCCATTTCTTTCCTATGGGTAATAATTCAGAATTTTTGAGCACCTAATAAGGGGGTTCCCTACCCCCAATCTGAAGTAATGAAATCACATGGAAAACTTTTTAAAACTTGTGTATATTTATGATTTCATCATTCTGATACTTCAGAAATGGCCTTCTGAAGATAAACAAATTGAAATGTCAATTAAGAAGAAAATAAGAAAAAATGGAGTTTTTTTTTTCGATCAACTCTAATTTCATAAAGTACCAGAGAGAATTATTACTAAGAAAAAATTAGTAATAATGATTACTAATTAGGAAGCTGTTACTTTTTTTGATTAACCTAAATGAATATGATCCTAAACTAGGATCGAAACGTCGCTTTTGTTTACAAAAATGAATAAAGTTGGCAGAAATAAGGTCAAAAAATGAAATAAAATTATATTTTTATTATAAGCCTATTAGCGCTCTCTTCGGTCCGATTCACTTCTAGTGTTAATAGCAATTTCTTAAGCCCAGTTTGGACTATAAATTTGGCAAACCCCATCCTAATCTGATTAATAGTTTCACAGATATAAGCAAAAAAAGCTTTCCTCATATATTCCTAATTTTTTTACATTTCTAGTGTCCTTTATTGCAATAAGCTAACGTTTCGATCCTCGTTTTGAACCATCATCAGAACTGCCGCTTTTTATTTCAACCGAATATCTCAAAATATTGCATTTTTTATGATTTCGGCTGCCTATTTTCCCGGAGACAAAATAATTTCTACCACACCACCCTTGGATATCTTTTTAAAAATTCAAGAAAATCTAAATATTATTTATTATCCCATCATCTAAAAGGTGATATTTTATTTTATGATGTATCTGCTTTGATCTCTCCTCTTGAACACACACACACACACACACACACATGCGGATAGACAGACAGACACTGAAGAGAGAGAGAAAAAAATTATCTTAAAGATTTATATTCGTTGATAAATAGAAAATAAATTAAAAAATATATAAGAGAGAGGGAAATAAAAACAAAAAAATTAGATATCTTATTTCATAGGATATTTCATCTTCAAGTGTGTGTGTGTGTGTGTGTGTGATGTATTTATTTATTACGCGCATTTGTAATTATAATTGGGGTAGTTTTATTTCCCCCATAACGTTTTGATTTCTTTAAGTGCATTATTTGTATTATTTTTACTTTCTCTTACCTAAATAGAATGTATTGGATCCAGAGTTGGCCACCAACTAAATGTTGAGTAAAAATTTAGTTAAACTAAAAATAACAAATCAGATTTCTGATATGATTAAATTAATTTGAGTAAAAATTTAATCAAATTAAATTAATTTTAATCAGGTAACAAATATATATTAACCAAAATTTAGTTAAGTTTATTTATCTGATTAAAATTAATTTAATCATATCAGAAATCTGATTTGTTATTTTTAGTTTAACTAAATTTTTACTCAACATTTAGTTGGTGGCCAACTCTGATTGGATCCAATGTCGAGATTTTGATGAAAATACTCGTTTTGATGTTCAAAAAATGGGTCTATCTGTGAACAAAATATCTCAAGAACGAAAATAGCTAGGAGGTTGAAATCGTATGGCTGGCTCATGGCCTCCTGAGCGAGGATGGCTGGGCCCATGCCCCCCCCCCTCCCCTCAGCCAAATTCCCCAGTTACGCCATCAAATGAGTCATATGAGAGGTCAGGTCAGGACCCGGTGTATGATCCTCGTCTCATGTACGTGCCAGCATGAATCCATTCAAGTCAAATTATGGTGTGTGCTTACCCTGATTCTCAAAATAACTCAAAAGTTTTGCAACTCTATTTAATTTTTATAAGATTTTAAAAATACAAGTTCAAAAAGAAAAATCAGGTGGGATTGGTCGCAGAGAACACAACTTTCTCTTACCTTCGCCAATAGAAAAAAAACTACATCAGTAAAGTACTAGTAGTTTTTGACCGATTTTGTTTAAAAGCTGATTTTCACTCTCCAGGGGGGTGTCTAACTTAAATATAAAATTTTTACCTCCTAGCTCAATTTCATATGGCTTAAAATGGATACACACACACACAGACAGACCATGTCGCGAAAACCACTTTTTTGGATTCAGGAGACCTCAAAACGTATATATCCATCAAAATCTCGACATGAATCCAATACTTTCTCTCTATATATTAACATATATAGAGGTAAGAGAAAGTAAAAAGAGACAAATAAAAAAATGTTAATAAATTTTTGTTATACTATACCTATTAGATAAAATCAACATTTTGGTGATAACTATGGTAAATTTATTATATATATATATTATAGATGTTTGTGTGTATTTAAGCACCCTGAGGGATTGGTGTAAAATATAATAATAGAAATTGTAAATGAAAGACCCAGAGAATTTCAATATCTCTCCCTTATAATTAGTTTTCAAGTATTTTTCTGAAAGTAATATCGTTACTGAACTTTTTGAAAAAAAAAAAAATAATAATATTAATAATAATCTGGTGGGACTCTCTGCGCACAATTTTTTTTACGATGTCCTGTCACACTAAATTTTTTTTGTTTAAGTTCTACCAGGTAGATCAGAGGTGCCAAAACTACGGCCCGCGGGTCAAATCCAGCCCTACACATAATTTTATCCGGATATGAATTTTTGCTGAATCATCCTCGGAATTCGTTCTTTTTTTATTGTTAACTCATGGTGTGACTAAAAGCACTCAGCTTTTTTTTGAGATGTTTGTGTGTTTTTTTTCCGAATGAATTTTTTTTTTTTTTTATTTATATTTTAAAGTCATTTCGGCATCTAAGGCCATTTTAGAGTCACACCATGACTATTTATTTCATTCATTTGAATTAAATTTATCTCATTTAGAACGGGATTACAGCTATGAGATCATCATTAAAAGAAAAAAAAAAAAGAAAATTTAATTATATAACAATTTTTATTATTTTTCATTTGAGAGATTTAATTATTATAATTAATTAGCTTCAATTTTTTCAAAATTGAGAGATAAAACCCAATGTTATCCAATGGGTAAAATTCAGGAATTTTTTGAGCCTCCCCATTTGAGAAAATGGGAACCCAAGTATTTTTCCTAGTATTTTTAGGAGAATTTTTAATTATAGACCACATTTTTGTATTAAATATTTATTAAAAATATATAAAAAGACTTACGTCTAGGTGTGACCTAGTCTTCTATAATACTATATAATAATTCGTCCTCTATAATAAATATAAGGAGCAAAAATTTCATATAGCGTGATAAGACAGACTCCTTAATTATATATAGTGTAATTTTAATAATTTGTGTTAAATTTACTTACAAATATATTTCGTATATAATTTCTTTAAGACCCATACAATGAATTAATTTTTCTTAAAAAGCAACAAAGTGGGCACGAAGTCGAACTAACCGAGGAATTTTTCTATTTCCCTTATAGACTTTTTCAAATAACACCCCAAAAAAAAAAATCTCGTTAGTGATTAATTCAGAATTGTTATTAGAGAGAATTTATTACATTTTGGCATTGATTGTTTATTTAGAATCGTTAATTAATTAATCATCACAGAGTATGAGAGTGAAAATATTCCCCTCTCTCTCTCTCTATGTGTTTAAATAACACTCTAGTTAGCTACACATATAACTTTTGTAAAATTCGCTTGCAGCTATTGACATTCAATAAACTATTAGGCCTCAAACCCAACGTGGAAAACTCCCAAATGCTTCAATATTATTCTATATTTTCTCTTTATAAATTGTACACAGTAGCGAATTTCAATTTATTATCTATAAATATAGTGCTTGTATGGTGAGTGGAAGGGAGGGGGGGGGTGAATAGTAACAGCTGTGTGGCAGTTGTGCTATTTATTTATTTAACTTAAAAGGCCAAATTAAATCATATTCCCTATTTCCAAGTTTATCAAAATTAATAGAGAGAGAGAGAGAGTGAATTGTATGTAATCAAATCAAAACACTACAAATCCCTTTGGCATGTCCTATACATGTATGTATGTGCATGTCATGATGACTTCCATCCCCTACTGTAAAAATACAGGAATGTCTAACTGATAATCAACTAGTTGAAACGGGATTTCATTTAAAATAAAATTCCTATATGGGCAGGCTCAAAATATTCCTGAAAATGAATTTTCCCATAGGATTCGATCTCTCGTTCTTATAAACAATCACTGATTTATTTATTGGCTTAATACGGATTTTTATTAATTTTTACTTTCTCTTACGTCTATATATGTTAATATATAGAGAGAGAAAGTATTGGATTCATGTCAAAAATTCGATGTCGAGATTTTACACGTTTTGAGGTCATCTGAATCCAAAAAAGTGGTTTTCGCGACATGGTCTGTGTGTCTGTGAACAAAATATCTCAAGAACGAAAAGAGCTAGGAGGTTGAAATTTTATATTTAAGTTAGGAACCTCCATGGGACGTGACACAAAGGTTTTGAACAAAATTAGCCAAAGAGTACTAGTACTTTACTGATGCACTTTTTCAGTTTTTTTCGATTTTCTCAAAATTTGCTCCAACGATTTTTTTTTTAATTCAAAAATCAATTATTTTTTTAGATGCTCTTTAAAATGTATATTCTCATTTTGGGATTGAAATCTTCTGAAGACCACTTTACTCTTGTACTTCATAGGAAAGATAGGAGAAATGGTTGCCATGGTAACAAAATATAAATATTTTCCCATACTTATAAATTTTACATCTTGAATTCAAATGTACCGTACTATCGGAGCCTAAATATATGTCGACACAAAAAATCTGGTGTGACAGGCACAGTACACAATTTTCTCTTGCCCAAGGGTAAGAGAACGTTGTGTGCTGTGCGACCAGTCATACCAGATTTTTTTCTTTATCATCACTTGGCATGTATGGAACTAGTAAATATAATAAATCAATGAAAAATAAAATATTATTATCATTCATGGCCATGAGCTGCTGTAGTAGTCCTTGATTATTTTTTTTTTTTATATTTTTGAAATTTTATGTGTATGTGTGTGTGTGTGTGTGAACTTCTATATATAGTCTGAAGAAAAAAAGACTTACAATTAAATATTTATTAATTCATATATCCGAAAAAAATAAGGGTGTGCCGCCGGGAGTCGAACCACGGATCCTCCGATTCGTACTCAGAGTGCCCTACCACTGGACCTGTGACCCGTGTGCTCACAAATTTGCTTTCCAACTGAGTTCATAAACGAACTTCATATATCCGAATGTCGTGCTGTGGTCCAGTGGTAGTAGCACTCTGAGTACAAATCGGAGGATCCGTGGTTGGACTCCCGGCGGCACCCCTTATTTTTTATGCTTTTATTTAGATATATGAATTAATAAATATTTAATTGTATAAATTTCGTGGCTCATATACGCGATATATATAATATCTAAAATATTATATATAATTTCTTATTTATTAAAAAAGACTTAATTCGGCCCAAAATTATTTAAGAGAAAGTTGTGTGCTGTGCCCCATTCACACCAGATTTTTTTTTTATTATTAATTGGCTGAAACGAGATGACTGAAAAATTGCGGGACTTGATTAAAAGGCGAGGGTCCGCCGCAGGTGGCCCCGAACTAACTGAAGGGGGGGGTCCAGGGGGGCGAAACCAGCCGAAGCGTGTGTTTCTCACCCAAAAATTAGTATCAATTTTTCTATTATATTATGAAACATTAATTTAATAACAAAAAAATCACCAATTTGTTATAATTATTTTTGTTATTGTATTCTAGCCCTTGGTTAAAAGGATAGAATAAATGAAGACAGGAGAAGAGAGAGAGAGAGAGAGAGAGAGCTCAACTTGTTTAATATAATAGATATTGTCTTAAAGTCAAGAAGAAGTCAAGTTGAAGATGAAGTTGGCCCGCGTTGCTGCTTATAAGGAAGAAGAAGGGTGCAAAGAAGTTTAAGGGGGAGGGTGAAGGGGGTGCTTGTCATCCGCGACGACGACGTATTAAGCCCTCCCCTCCCACCCTCCCTCCCCCATGTGGATACACACAAGTGATTAACAAAGTTTCCTTTACCCGGGTTCTCTGTGTGTGTGTGTGATGGGTGCATAGTTGAGGTTTTCTAAAACAACACAAAACACTCCCTTCGGCAACAATACAGGAGGGAGGGAGAGAGGGGAAAAAATTCCCTCCTTCTCTTTCTCTCACACACAAATTATTATAATCGAAATTTTCTCCTCTAAACTACTAAATCTCTCTTAAGCTTCTTCATCATTTAATTTAGAGAAGACAAGTTCATTTTTTTAAAGTGAAACTTTTATTTGATGGCCTCAGATTTTTCCGCTCTTCTATCAGCATGTCGCGTTACACATGCCCTTACAAGCCATGATGTCAAGCAAAACAAAGTTGTGCTAACTGCGTAATACGTGAAAAACTTCAAAATTTTCGGACATTTTTCAGTTTTTGCAATTTAATTCAAAAACTATGGATTTTTTGACATTAGTTATTATTAGCATTTTTAAAGTAGATTAAATTTCAAACAATTGAAGCCAAACCACAGCTCCGTAAGTTTAATAGTTTTTGAGATATGATGCTTGAAATATGAGCATGGTTTTCAGAAATGTTCAAATTTTCAATTTTACTTTGTTTTAAGCCGAATATCGGCATAACCGCTCATGCTTAGAGAAAAGTTATGAGTAAATTGAGTTTTAGCACATTTAATAACCTTTCATTTAAGCGCAAAACGGGGTCATTAACTCTACTAGTTCTCCTGTAAATTTAAAAAATCAAATATTCCAATAATACAAGTTTTAAATAACCCTACATGAAATTGCATCATATCTCAAAAACTATTAAACTTACGGAGCTGTGGTTTGGCTTCAATTGTTTCAAATTTAATATACTTTAAAAATGCTAAAAGCACTTAATGTCAAAAAGTCCATAGTTTTTGAATTAAACTGCAAAAACTGAAAAAAGTGCCAAAATTACGCAGTTTTTCTCGTCTTACGCGGGAAGCACAACTTTTTTTGCTTGCAAAATGTGGTTTCACACTCCCCTAAGGGGTCCAAATAACATACCAAAAATGCAGGGTTACTTCGCGTTTTGCGAATTTAATGTCGAATTTGACTGGCCTATTAGTGCAATGCAAAGAAGTAAGTTGCTAAAATTTGGTACATAAAACGAATTTATTGACTAAATATTAACCGAGATACGGTCGGTAATTCCTGGACGTAAAGCCAAAGACGTTCTTTCTAAAGGCTAGTGTAATCTTTAAATCGATTTTATTGTTTTTATTTTTGTCACCGTTTCTTGATGAATAGTTATTTGATCGATGGTATTTGTCTGTCGCCTAGAGAGAGCGAGAGAGAGAGAGAGTGAATGGAATACACAAGCCGTGATCTACTCCTCCCAATCAAGAGTTGGTTCCATTAGCCGATGCCTTATTCCCTATCATCAATGAGATTTAGTCCGTTCGAATGAATAATTGAAGGCCTCGATAGCCGCCGACTCCGAAGACAACGCCCTGATCGCTTGCCTGATGGCTCCAAGTCTACCTAGCATCCATCCATCCGTTGTCACAAATTCCTCATTCCTTTTTTATTCAATCATCTCACTGATTGTGTTCTGTTCAGAATTATAAATCCGCTGGACACCCCTCCAGTCGGCTCGGGCCCGCCTGTGGCGGACCTTCGCTTTTTCTCAATCAAGTACCGCCATTTTTCAGTCAACTTGTTTCAGGCAATTAATAATAAAAATACATATCTGGCTTATTAAAAAATACCACGCTCTTATCCCTTAAGATCTATATATATAGTAGCGGAGTGTCCGTCTGTCTGTCCGTGTTTATTCAATCCGAGTCCCATCCCAGGTCTCTCTAAGGGAAAAAAAAATTTATTAATATAACAATATTTATTAATTTTTATTTGAGAGATTTAATTAGTTTTTCATAGGGCAAAACAAAAACTCAATGCTTTCCAATGGGTAAATTCATTTTCTGTTTGGCCTTTTGATAATTAGAAGACCATAGTATTTTTCCTAAACTTCAATCTCCTCCTTTGAAACCCCATTAAATGAAAAATTTTAATTATAAAATATTTTTATTATTTTTAAATTGGAGAGATTTAATTAATATAATTAATTCTAATTTCTTGATTTTTCATAGATGGAACCTAATGCTTTTCTATGGGGAAATTCTGAATTTTCAGGAATTTTTTTGAGCCTCCCCATTTAGGAATATGGGAACCTGAATCTCTATAA
>JAKCPI010030081.1:0-10461 GCA_023213315.1 Euborellia annulipes | reverse complement strand
CATAATTGAGTCCAGAATGATAGTTTCTATATTTAAAAAAAAATCTCAATTTCCTCACAAATAACAGATTTAAGGAGCGAGATGCAGGTGGATATGAATATGTTTTATAGGTTATTATTTATTTTTAAAAGTGAAACTTTTATTTGACCTCTCATATTTTTTTCGCTCTTCTATCAGCATGTCGCGTTACAAGCCGTGACGGCTGTGACGTTACAAAAGCCATGACGTCACAAGCCGTGACGACAAAAATTGGAAAGTTGAAATTTAATATATATGACGAATTATAAAAAATAATTATGAGATTTAATTATTCAATTTTTAAATTGATAAAATATAATTTTTTAAAATAATTTAAAATGATTCAAATCTTCAATTCCTAAATAAATATTCTTCTCAGTTTTTAACATGCGTCTATTGATTTCCCATTATCATTCCCATTTTCCAATTATTAAGTTAAAAAAATTTAAAACGCGATTTTAATACCCTTAATTGAATAATTTTCTGAAAATTTTCAGTTAAACGCCTACGATCCGAAAAAAAAAGTTTTCACTTGCATCGTGGTTTCATAAAATCACACAATGATTTTCTCTTTATTTAAGGTCTTTTTCAGGCATCGAAGGCCATTTAGACCCCGTCCCTATTTAGTTGAAAAAAATTATTGGAAGTCAAATTCAATTTAAATAAATTTTTTTCCCCAGCATGCTAACCACTACACCAAGGCTCGAGGGCATTATTTATTTAAAGTTCCTTATAAAAGAGTCTATTTAAAAAAATTGAGAAAATTATGTTGATAATTTTGGAAACAAATTTCTTAACTCTATCAGGCTCTTTGTGTGAGTATATTTCTGCTCCAGTCGGACTCAGAACCTTCAGATTATCCGAGTCATCTGTGTGTGCTTCCTGGCACTAGTTTTCTGGATGCTCACCCCCCCCCCATATATACCCATATAGTTGTTAAATACAAAATTTAAGGGAAAACCAAAATCGAGTTCTAATTTGAGAGTTATTTTCAGGTAAACTGTTTATTGTGTAAGATACAACATTTCGGCCACTCTTTCTGTGACCTTCTTCATGCGCAATGCCATTTTACATCTAGTGATCTATATTTTGAATTGGAGAATGTAGATCGTTAGATGTAGGACGTTTTGTGATTGTATCTGAATTTGTACCTCAAGGCCACATGATGAGTGGTCGAAATTTTGTATCTTTTACAAAATAAAGATTACCTCAAAACAAGTATTTTCATTTAATATCGCTTTCGATCGAAATGTCTATAGTAATGTCCGATTCAATATAAGGTGTTGAATACAAAATTGAGAGATTCAAGAAAATATTAATTAGATCCTTAAGAAACACCTTGCTAAAGTATAGGAGCAAAATATATAATTGATAAAATATAATAGGAGCAGGAACACATATTCCCCAATCATGTTTTTAGTGTTTTCACTATTACAAAAAGTAAAAAGTAAGTTTTTTTTATTCAAACAAGGCCATCTTTAAAATCAAAACGAATGATATTTGAAATTTAATATTTGATCTCATATGATGTCGATAGTAAATTCATTTAGGTTTTATTTATAGGCATCCCTCAGGGAGAGAAACCGCTATCAAATAAACAACCAGCCATTGCTCCAAATCAAAATAATGTTTGGTAAAATACACATATGCAAATAAAATATATATTCAAGTGTTCAAAAACGTGAAATGAGAGATGGGTTAATTATTTTTATTTATTTTATATATAGAGTATGATTAAATATTTATTAATGTAAACTAATGACTTATATTTTAAATAAATAGGGAAGTGGCTTAAAAAAACTTATAAGATAACAGAATATAGCATCCCAAAAAAATATCAACTCAATTTAATTTAAAACAATTCAGAACGAAAAAAAGAAAGCTTTCTCTGCGAGAAAAAACTTTATTTTTAATAAATAAAGCTATTTGGTCATTCATGTATTTTTTTTTTTAGGAGTAAAAAAAATATAACGAATGGAAATGATCAATTAAGAAAGAAATTGTTTCATAAATTTGTTGAATAAAGGAAAAAAAAAAAAATATTAAACAAGTGAAATATTTTCCCTTCAAACAAAAACAAAGATAAAATAAAAAAGTTTAAATTCATTTTTAATAAGCTCTTTTTGTTTGAGAATGTATGCAGACCTATGATCATCAGTGGCCAAATGCCACCAGGAACTCCAAGAAAAAATTAAAAATATAAAGGGAAAAAGTCTCCACTAAGGGATCTATGAGGTTGTTGAGAAATTCTTTAAAACATAATGAAAATTAAATAAAAGTATTAATAAATTAAGAAACGAAAGGATTATTTAAATTTGAAAGGTCTGAAGAAAACTAGTTTCAAGCGGAATGTCATGGGGACAAAGGAAGACTGGAATTGACTAGTTCAGGGGTCGGCAAGCTACGGCTCGCGAGCCACATGCGGCTCTTTGGATGTGAAGCTGCGGCTCTTTAGTTCCATACGCAACATAGTAAATAATTTTTGGCAGTCCGCAAACAATTCCGTGTCCCTAAAAAAAGGTAAGATTTCCATGAACGGAGAAAAAAATTTCCCAAAGGGAAAGGACGTAAAAATTTAGTTGAGTAAAAACAAAATTGTCCGCAGGCCCGAAAACTAAAGTTCAGCAAAAAATTAGCTCAGGGCGGAAAAAAATTTCGTGTTCCTAAAAAAGAGTAAACGGCAGGGGGAAAAAATTTTAAAAAAATTTTCCACAGAAAAATTTTTGTTAGGCCGAAAAAAATTTCTATATACACCCCTTGGCAAGAAAAAATTTTGCTGTTCTTCAAAAACTTTGTAAATTGTAATTTTTGGCTCTTCCGACTCAAAAGGTTGCCGACCCCTGGACTAGTCCTACTAGTCTTAAAGGCTTAGACTAAAAGGTTAGTACGATGCCTCTTTGGTGTTGAGAACAGGGGTCAAAGCGGGAGAAATGATTGATTTTAATTCGGCAGAGGAATGACAATGATATCTATAGAAGTAGAAATAAACAGTAGAAATACTTATTCTATTCTTATTTATTACTTATTCTAAGATCCAGTCAGATACAAGAAGAGACTCATCTCTTATCAGTCTTACTGTGCCCCTAGGGGTCGAGTCTAGAAAAAAGAACAAACCATACACTAAACATGGTTTGAACTTGGTAGAAGTTGTCGGAAAGAGGGGAGAAGGCTTAGATTTGAAGAGGAAACCAAGCTTCCTTGCAGGGTGATTTAAAGACTAAAGAAATGTGATTGTTTCAGGAAATGAATCCTTGAATTCAACTTAGTAAAGAAAGAAACTATGTCCTGTTAGAAAAAAAAAAAAATTTAACATGAGTTTCGTAAAAAAATCAACCCCCCTCCCCACTAGCCAATCCACTAGTTTATACTATTAAATTATTATTTTGTGGAAATAAAGAATAATATAATAATTTTTTTTTTTAGGTCTTTTTCGGCATCTAAGGTCATTTAGACCCCATCCCTATTTATTTCCAATGATTTGTAGTCAAATCAAATGAAATATATTTTTATCGCTTGGGACGGGAAGCGAACCCGGGACCCCGGGGCGAGAAGCTAGTGTCTTCTCTCTGAACCACGGGTCACGGGCAATAATATAATAATTTATATTAACATAAAGAGAATGAAGAGGTTATGTTAATTATATTTAATGTCAATCATTCGGCGTATATGTCAAGCATTCGGTTCGACCCTTATATGAGTCAAATCAAAATAAATAATGAATATAAAAAATATCTTTAAAAAATTGCAAATGCCTATGTGTGAATGCATCAAATGATGACTCACTCACAATGACTAATAATTTAATTGGATCATAAATGATTTATTTACCTTTAATTGATTCTCCAAAAGATGAGATACGATGCTTGGTTGTTGAAGATTCACAAATATAATGTATAAAACAAGTTATAAACACTGACACAGATCAAATTTATACTTAATTGCACTTTAAAAGTCAAGTTTTAATTAAAAATGACAATGACAGAAATCGAGAGAAATTGCAAACTAAATAAGTGATTCAAGATTTTGACGCTTGGAGCGCTAGTCAGCAATCACCAATTCAAATAAATTAAAATTTCCACCGGGTGTGGCATAGTAGGTAGCGTGCCTACCTCCTATGCCAAACGTCGCGGGTTCGGACCCAGGCAGTCCGATGATTTTATTTAAGCCATTTGGATACCAGATGGTAGACCCCTGCACGGGTACGGGTAGGTCCGTAGGCCCATAGCCCGCCCGGCCCGCGGGCCGGGCCGGGCGGGTTTTGGAGACCATGAAAAGATTACGGGCGGGTACGGGCGGGTAGCAAGTCTAAATAAACGGGTTCGGGCGGACGGGCATGCAAATGAAATCGGGCGGTCACGGACCTATTAAAAAAAAAATAAAAATTTCTAGACATTCATTCAATCACTAAACTTCGGGCGGGTACGGGCGGGTTTGAAAAAAATTTCGGGCGGGTACGGGCGGGCCTGAATAATGGTAAATAATTACGGGCCGGACACGGGCGGGAAGTAAAAAAAAATACGGGCACGGGCCGGTACGGGCCAAAAAAATCGGCCCCTGCAGGGCTCTACCAGATGGCTTAAATAGAAATGCCTGAACCCACAATAGATAATATATATTACAACGGTTATCGTCAAAGTCTTAAATGGCCTAAGTTGCCGAAAAGACTGTGTGCATGTGTGTGAGTGTGAGTGCGAATGAGAAAAAAGTGTGAATGTTTAAAAAAAAAAAAAAATACACATATATGAACCAGGGAGTAACATAGTAAACAAATTTCTTAATAAAGGGAAGTTGACTTGGAAATTAGAGAGGAAGTTTGTAGCTCCGAGTCCCAGCTTTCCAGGTATACGACTAGGGCTGTGGGAGGAGCTACGAAACCAGTTGGAAATAAAAAGAATAGAGTAGTAATATACCCTTTTGCTGTCCCCAGCCGGTACCCTCGCTTGAACTCAAGAGCCTTTCTTAACATCTGAACACATGCACATCCTAAATTGGTAATAAACTTGCCCGCCGAAGGCGGGGCTTTGCGTCTAGTAAAAATATAATAACAAACAGTGGCGTAGCTTCGAAAACCATATAATATTATATGTAAAATATACATAATTATTATATTACACGGGCTCTAAATTTAAAATATATTTTCTAGAAATCAATTATAATTAAAATAAAAATTATCCAACAATTTTTTGTTTTGCGGACCATTTGGCGCCCATTTGTGAGTAGCACCCGGGGCATGATGACTCCCGTGCCCCCCCCCCCCCTCCTCGCTAAGCCACTAGCTACTATCTATCTATTAAACACAACACAAGGCATGTGATACATCGTTTCTGGATAAAATTTCACCTAGAATAAGAATTTGCAGACGAAATTTTAATATCTCTAATAGTTTTCGATTAATTGATACAAATTCTAATAATATGAAATTTTTAATTTAACCACTTCTTAAACATATGATACAGGGAAAATATGGGGGATTTGATGAGGATTAAGAATCTACTTTTGTTATTTTTGTATCTCAATTATTTTTCGAGTTATACTCAAAAAAACGATACACAATTTGAGGAGGCTTAAAATCATTAAACATAAAAGGTAGAAGACATTTAAGATATCGAATAAATTCTGTATTTAATGCAGATAACGAATCAATAAACACCAATTTTATATCTTTTTTAGTTTTTAGCAAATTTGCGAAAATTCAAGCAAACATAGATGTTACATTCTCTTATTAAATAGAGCAAACTAGTAATTGACATAAATGTGTGAGATTCAGGATTTAGTGCTGATTCTAATGCACTATTCACTATTTCGATATATTGAATAGTTTTTTTATTATTTTGAAAAGAAAAAATTCATCTGTCAAAATTAATTAAAATCGATTTTTTATTATTTTTAGGACTTTCCTTGGCCGAAAATGGATTGTTTTAGTTAGAATATTTTATATTTTAATTTATTCAATCGATATCAAGCCCTAAATGTGTTTATTTAATTAAAAAACAATAAATTAGAAAATAAAGGCGGGAGTTGACGTTAGAAGTCGTGAGTGTCATCAATAAACCCTCATTTTATGTGGGCGTAGCTAAATAAAAAAATTCCTATGGCTTTATAATTGATTCAAGAGACCAGTTTTGCATTTTGCCTCAAATCCGTGAATAAATAAGAGAGATTTAGCGATTTTTTGAAAAGCGATCTCGCGCGAGATGAAAGGCTTAGACAAGAGTTACGCGAGTCTCCGTGGCTGGTGCCTGGGCGCCGATCGAATTGGAAAAAAATTTGATGCTCTTCCATTAGTTGAAATAATTGACGAATTGATTGATTTCATCTGTTTATACTCAAATTTTATAAAATTTAATTCTAAAATGGCTATAAAATCTTACGCTAAACATGTTAAATAGGAAGGCATTTTTACTTTCTTTATTATAAATTAAATCAAAAAAGAAAATCGAATAAAGAATAAAGCGGTACTGGGTCCCCCCCAATATATAGTGATAGACTAAGAAAAGTAGCTTTTCACAAGCTCCTTGAAAAATCTTTACAACATCTCGAAAAGTTTTTTAATTGATGAGGATGAGAATGAGTGTAAATAAACTAATATTATTCCTGAATTTATACTCTATTTTATTTATGATTTTTAAATTGAAATTTTGCAATTTATAATTTTTTTTCTCTTAATTGGCCAACTATCGTGTGCGCCTTCAATAGGCAGCAATAACATTATAAGAGTAGCGATAGTTGCTATGTATATATGTAATATATATATAGAGAGAAAGTATTGATTTCATGTCAAAAATTCGATGTCGAGATTTTGATGGATCTTCACGTTTTGGAGGTCCCCTGAATCCAAAAAAGTGGTTTTCGCGACATGGTCTGTCTGTGGGTGGGTGGGTGGGGTGGGTGGGTGGGTGTGTGGGGTGTGTGTTCAATTTTAAGGATGAAGGAATTGAGCTACGAGGTTGAAATTTTATATTTAAGTTAAACACCCCCCGGGACCGGAAAATAAGCTTTTAATCAAAATCGGCCAAAGAGTACTAGTACTTTACTGATGTACTTTTTCAGTTTTTTTCGATTTTCTCAAAATTCGCCCCAACGATTTTTTTTTAAATTCAAAAATCAATTAATTTTTAGATTCTCTTTCAAATGTATATTCTCATTTTGCAATCGAAATCTTCTGAAGACCACTTTACTCTTGTACTCCATAGAAAAGATAGCAGAAATGGTTGCCATGGTAACAAAATATAAATATTTTCCCATTCTTATAAATTTTACATCTGAATTCATATGTTCCGCTACTGTCGGGAACTAAATACATAGGTCGACACAAAAAATCTGGTGTGACAAGCACAGAACACAACTTTCGATTACCGAAGGTAAGAGAAAGTTGTGTGCTGTGCGCCAGTCACACCAGATTTTTTTTCTTTTAATTGGCCAACTATCGTGTGCGCGCTACAATAGGCAGCAATAACATTATAAGAGAAGCGGATAGTTGCTCGATTTTTTTAATCAAAAGTGCAGATCGATCGCATTTGATTAAAAAAAGTTTTTCGAGTTGATCCGCAGTTGTGTCGTGTGCGCACCTTCATTGAACTTAATACATATATGCCCATCGACTAAACTATCGCTCGACTAAAAAATCGGCCGTGTGCGGTCAGTCTAAGGAAAAAATAATAAAAATTGTTTTATAATTAAATTTTTATTTATTTTTTTTTAGGGACTAGAATTGAATAAAGACAGCCTTGCAAGCATAATTACAAGGCACCGCCGGCAAGTGCTGCCACCTGCTGTCCATTCTATAAACCCTTTTGTTAAAATGAAATTAATCTCTAATTTATTCAAACAAATTTCATAAAATTAGTATAAATATCACGGAGGGGACAACCTAAAGGGGGAGGGGGGGGGAGGGGAGGAGGCCTAAAAGGCGCATTCCTCCTCGAAAAAGCAAAAATTCAAATATTGTGGTCTCTATGAGGCTCGCGAATAGGATTTGAATAGAAAGAGAGCGATGGTAATGAGTGCGAGTGAGATGGAGAGAGTCGCTTAAAGATGCCGAGTCTCCGTCCTTGGTGCACACGAACCGGTTTGCAAACAATGCGCGTGACGTCATCTTTTCTTAGAACTATTAAAGAAAGAAATAAAAAAAGTAATAAAATTATTTGTTTTTTTTTTTTTTATTCATCAAATTAGAAGAAAAAAAAAACAAATAAAATAATTTAAAAGAATGAATATGAAAAATTATTTTAATAAAGGAAATAAATATATTCTAACTTTTGATTGAATATTGAGGTGGTATTTATTTATTTTTCTTCCTGAGACGGGTCCGGTTAAAGTTAAATGTATTTTCAATTTATATTTCGGCCTCTAAGATCATTTGTCTTTTGGGAAATTAAATAAAATGGCTTCCAGCAGTTGAGAGACTCAACACTCAGTGGGTCACCTATCCACGGTCCAGCAGTTCTTAGCCTTGCTTAATCCGAATTTTCTCGATTTTTTTTCTGCCTTTTCTCACAAGCTATTAAATTTAAAAAAAGTTATTTTTTTTTTATACTCAACAAATTAAAAAAAAAAAAAAATATCAAACGATTAAAAAAATTATTTTAATAATTACCTTCGATAACTAAACATCTATTCAGTTTTTGAAAAAAATGTCAAAGAATAAAAACTTTTTAAAATAGAGTAATTTATCATAATATGATAAAAAAATTGAAAATTTCGAAATTTCTGAAAAAACTTATTAGGTAAAACACTACTTCCAAGTGACGTATTTATTCCAAAAGTTGATAAAAATCTACAATTTTAGTGTAAGGAGCATATACCAAATTTCATCCATCTAGCTGCTTTGGTTTTAAGCAATCGTGTTCACACACACACACACACAGGGGCGGATTAAAGGGGGGGGCGAGGGGGCGATCGCCCCCCCCCCGAGAAGAAATTCACAATGTTATAAAAACTAGTAATCTAAAGAAATTATGATTTCCGGGCTTTAATTTCAATTTAATTTGTTACCAATCAATTTAAATAAATAGGAAAGGGGTCTAAATGGCCATAGATGCCCACAAAGTCCTTAAATAAAAAAAATAAAAAAAAAACCGCCCCCTCCGACAAAATTGCATTAATCCGCCACTGCACACACACACACCCAAACGTAATTCCCAAAGAAACGAGAAAGTCTCGGGGAAGTCATTCCCCATATTTTTTATTTTAATTCTGTCTTTAATTGTTCCATAGAAAACATCTCTCTGTCTATCTCTAGTAAATTGGTACACAATTAACGAAGGTAAGAGAAAAAGTTGTGTGCTCTGCGACTAGTCACACCAGATTTTTCTTTATTTTCATTTATATAGAATTTATAAGGATATTTTAGGTGTAGGAAATTCGATATATCGCCTGCTTCCCCCGGCGGGCGTCCAACAGCCTTCCGAGTCAAATATGTGTGAAAGTTTTTTTGTACGGGATTAAGAAAAGAACCAAAACAGATATGTCTGTAACATCCACATAGGAAAAAAACGTAGAGTCCAAGGGAAGAGTAAGGCCCCTCTGGTTAGATACGAAGCCTGCCAGGGGGGAGCGATTAAAATTATAAAAGGAGAGGCGTTAAAACGTCGAGGTAATTATTATGTAATTATTTGGATAGTTAGCATAAATGCGTAATATGAAAATAGTTAATCAAAAAATGTTTATTTTATTTTTTAATTTATTACCATATTTTCACTCATTTGTCACCTATCAACTGAAATATTCAAATTAAAATAATTTTCCATCTCAACATTCGCATATTGAATCGAAAAAAATAAATAAATAAATACATAAAAAAAAAAAATCTTTGTTAATTTAATTTACTAATCTCTTTAAAAATCGATGAACGTCAAAAACACAGTTTACGATTATAATTATTTAAAAAAAAAAATTCATTTAAGAATTTTAATCAAATAAGGATTTATTTGAAATCAGATTGGAAATATTTCATTAAAAAAAAAACTTTTTTGTATTAGAAAAAAAAAATGTTCGCGCTTAATAAATTCTTTTGTTTGTGAGATATCTACGTATTTGATTTTTAGATGGATAAGGAAGTCGTTTCCCTGGTTAGAGAGTGTGTAATTATTGTTTGTAAACAGACAATACAACGTTGACAAGATGCGAGAGGTGAATAACAAGAACAGAAACCTATTTACATGATTTACATGTTTACGCAATTCTCCTCTCTTTTCCAACTCGATTAATACATGATGACACATATTTGATAGCGTGCCAGTACTTTATCCTTTTAGATACCATTCTAAATAAATTCATACATGTTTAAAAAGGTTTTTTTTTTTAATTCCGCTTTTTAGATATTTGTAAACCTTTGAATTCATTTATTATAAGAGAGATAGAGATAAATTTAGAACTTAAATTTCCAAAAAAAAAAGATTTTTTGAAGCCAATCATCAAAGAAGAGATTAAAACACCAATTTT
>JAKCPI010030080.1:0-12847 GCA_023213315.1 Euborellia annulipes | reverse complement strand
AACCACAAATGCTTTGATAGAAGCGATTATTTGTATAGACTCAGCTCTCTCCCGCTAGAAAATGGGCGAATACATTTTGTCCGAAACATTTCAAATTTCACTGTTTATATCAATACATCCAAACGTTTAATAGATTCAGTCATTATTTTAAGGAACTTCTCTCACCGAGGGCTTTGTATTTGACATATTAAAAAAATTATATAATTTTTAGTCGAAATGATTAAAAATTCAAAGGGTTAAATATTCTCAATTTGTAGATTTGTTTGCAATATAAATGCAAAAATTATTATTTTCTTGTTATACAGTAGATAGTAGTTAAGGTATAGAATCGATTAATAGAGAAAGAAGGGAATGAATGACTCATCCAAAAAAAAAAAAACACCCTCAGGCATTCATTTGTTCATTATTTATATGTCTTGGCACCCACACTCGTTCTATCTTCCCTTTCTTCTATTTCCTTATTGAGAGAAGGATTCGACAGGCCCTCGGTCGGAATAGTTGAATATCTGGGGCCGGGAATTTTGGCCTCTACAACATTGATATGATAATATATAGCTCTAAGACAAATATTTACATTTGATTAGATGACGAATGAAAATTAAAAATGAGTGTTTTGATTATATTATAATATAAATGACGGATTGTGACTGACCTTTTTCACATATTCTCATCTATTATTGAATTTCACCATTTTATTTTTGTTATTATTTTTTTTTAATTTGCCCTTTCGACTGCCAAGACCATTTAAAGTTTTTTATTGAATATATACAGGGGGATTGTTCATGAAGTTTACAACTTCAATTGTAATAATTTATTGCGCTACTTGGCAGGAAATCGACTTTCTTTGGGATCTGCCCAGGATGACAAATGGTGCACACATTGTCGTAATGGATTTGTCAGAAAAACTTGAAGTGTTTTGCATTATAGCGAAATATGAACCTAGTCTGTAAGTGATTCCAATAAATAATTACAAATGATTGAAGTTTTAAACTCCATATAGAATGACCCTGTATATTTATATTATTAATTCAATTGTATCGATGGCACCCGGGGGACGTTCCACACGCTAGTTTCTCGGGGCCTTTGCGTGCATTGCTTCACTGCAACAATCTTGGTAGCTGTTGTTTTACTTTGTTCGCAGGTCATTATTCTCTTACCCATATATAAAGGGTATATAGTTAGAGAGTAAAAGTATTGTATTCTTGTAAAATTCGATTCTTGACAGTCAGACAACTGACAGTCTGTGAAAAAATATCGCTATGGTGAAAATTTCTGAAAAAAATATGGAAAAATAGATTCTAACTACGTAAAAAGAATTTTATGACCATATACAGTATAACGTGATTAATTCATTAATATCCCTCCACACTCACCCATGTAATTGATAATTTATTACAATTCCTTTAAATTTTTTCATTCCTGCATTCTTCTGCTCCGTTCTATTATTAGTTAAAAATGCAGCTCTAAAAAAAAATCTATAAATTTCCAGAGTAACAGTTGCAATTTCTTTCCTGGATAATGGAATGAATTTTTTTTTATCCTAATCGAATTTGATCATGCCGCATCTCTTTCTCTCTGGCTTTTATCCATTTCATATGATTCGAGATAAAAAAGAAGAGAAAATAGGTCGTTCTTTTTCTTACCTGTTTGCTTTTTTGGCCTGGATTTACTCCACCGGGGGCCGGATGGATATCAAGATGCTTTCCTCCTGGAACAATAACATAAATACAATTGCATGAGAGAAAGAGAAAATAAAAATAAATTTGCATTTTCATTTAGGAAATGTGATAATATCATTTAATTTTATTATAATTTTATCGCATCATAAATAAAATTAATGTCGCCGAATTTATAAGATGGTAGCCTACTAAACCATCAACTAACGATTTTTTTCTGTTTTATTTGAAAATTAATTAAAATATTTTCTCAAACCAGAACCCTTGAGAAAATTTCTTATTCAAATAAAAAAAATCTGGTGTGACTGGTCGCACCAGATTTTTTGTGTCGACATGTATTTAGTTTCCGACAGTACGGTACATTCGATTTTCAAGATGTAAAATTTATAAGTATGGGAAAATATTTATATTTTGTTACCATGGCAACCATTTCTCCTATCTTTTCTATGGAGTACAAGAATAAAGTGGTCTTCAGAAGATTTCAATTGCAAAATGAGAATATACATTTGAAAGAGCACGTAAAAAATAATTGATTTTTGAATTAAAAAAAAAAATCGTTCAAGCAAATTTTGAGAAAAAAAAAAAAAAAAAAACTGAAAAACTACATCAGTAAAGTACTAGTATTCTTTGGCTGATTTTGATTAAAAGCTTATTTTCACGCTCGCGGGGGGTGTTTACCTTATATATGAAGTTTCAGCCTCAGCTCAATTCCTTCATGCTTAAAATTGAACACACACCCACTCACCCACACACAGACAGACCATGTCGCGAAAACCACTTTTTTGGATTCAGGGGACCTCAAAACGTGTATTTCTATCAAAATCTCGACATCGAATTTTTGACATGAATCCGATACTTACTCTCTTTATATTAACATATACACATAGGTAAGAAAAAGTAAAACTGTGTGTCCCTGGTGCGGGCGTAATAAAATTTTTTTTATAAATTTTATCAACAGAGGTTTTTATTAGGTTGGTTTACAAATTATGAGACGATTCTTATAAAAAAAATTATTATTTCCTTATGTATTTTATAATCTTTTATTACTTTCTCTTACCCTATATGGACCCTGTTACGCATTAGTGTGTCAAGCGCCAACTACCGAGTTTTGAGAAAATCAACATTAAAGTTTTTTGTTTTCATTGGATTATAATATAATTTTTTTTTGTCAATTGTGCAAGTAACATTAAATATAAATTTGTTTAGGACATATTTCACAAATAATACTATTAATTATAGCATTTGAAACAATATTCGGTGCTTAACTCAATTTTTAATTTTTTTGGTGCTTGACACACTATTGCATAACAGGGTCCATATATGTTAATATAAAGTGGTGTGCTGTGCCACCAGTCACATCATATTTTTTTTTTAATTTAATGTTAAAAATTTATTTTTTATCAAATAGGTTTCTTTTATTTGTTTTTAATAATAAAAAGACTGATTGTTGAGGCTTGTATTCCCCCCCCCCCCCCCACCCCTTCCCTCGCCTCTTTCTTTCCCTCCCTCTCGCTTGCCTTCACAATCTCAGAGGCGAGAGAATCCCCCCCCCCCCCCACTCTCTCACTCCCCTCTCTTTCCCCTAGCTTGCTCACTGACTCTTTTCTCTTTGCCTTAGATGAGTTGGACGCTCGACGCCGATCGGCTGCTGCAATTAAACGAAAGCTTCTACATCTTTCTGCTTAAAAAATACTTCACTAATCAGGTAATTGATTTTATTTATTTGCAAATGATATAAATACCTTTAAAATTGTTATTGAATCAAGCGATAATATGATTATTTTTTTTATGAATCTTGAAACTTCTAGAAACATCTTTATCTTTTTATATTCTTTGAAAATTCCTTCTCTTTCTATCTTATCGTATATGTTAGAACATTCTATTTTAAATATTCACTAATATAAACATAAATGTTCATCGATCTATTACTTTAACGTGGGTTAAGTAATGAGGTTATTGTTTAAAACTGAAAACTTTTAATAAAGTAATTATTTTTATAAATATCTTTCTTTGTTTTTTAAAGACTTTCTATTACTTATATTAAAGAGGAACAAATGCTCATCTACTCCAAACCCAAAATAATTTATTTTACTAAGAACGTTCGTCCTTTCATTTGATTTGTCTACAAATCATTTGAAATAAATAGGAATGGAGTCTAAATGGCCTTAGATGCCGAAAAAAATTTTGTCCTATTTATTTTGATATTATTTATCATGAACTGATCAATAATAAAGAACTGCTTTAATAAATTTCCTTTTATATAATAATTGGAAAAATAATATTTTAAAGCAAGCTGGAGTATATTTAAAAGATAAAATGATAAAAAAAAGACTTCTATCCGTTTAATTTCTCCTTGACGACGTTTCGGGGACTAAATGTCGCTTCAGAAGAAGGGTTGTTAAAATTTTCCCTGCCTCTTCCAGTTGTTAGAGCAGTGGTTTCCAAACTCTTTGTTATCACGCCTCCTTTAAAAATATTTAATCGTATAACGCCTACCTCATTTTATAAAATAATACAAATTCAAACATTTTTATTTATTCAAGTTTTCTATTAATACTAATTTATTAACAGTATTATTTTCATAAAGTTGTTTATGGGCAGAGCTCCCCCCAGACCTTGAATTTGTTCTTTAAAAAATCTTTATAAATGCATAAATAGGAAATTATATATCACGCGTGTAGAAAGTTCATATAATTAATATGAATAGAATTAATAAATATTAATTGAACCCTGTTATGCATTAGTGTGTCAAGTGCCAAAAAAATTAAAAATTGAGTTAAGCACGGAATATTGTTTCAAATGCTATAATTAATAGTATTTTTTATGAAATATGTCCTAAAAAAATTTATATTTAATGTTACTTGCACAATTGACAAAAATTATATATAATCTAATCAAAACAAAAAACTTGAATGTTATTTTCTCAAAACTCGGTAGCTGGCGCTTGACACACTAATGAGTAACAGGGTCCAATTATATTCATAAATGAATTTTATTACCTTGTTTAAAAAGGTACATTGAAGTTGAAATTTTATTTTCAAGTTAAAGAATTTTTTGATTAGTTTTTTAATAATAAAAAAAAGGCTATCGTTATAAATAAACTCTAGAGAAATTTTATTTTCCTTTATCTAATATAAAAATTCTATTTTCAGGAATTTTCTCTGATAATCTGCGAGTTTCTCTTAAATACGTACTTGGTGTTTTTTTTCGTCTACTCTTCTTTCTTCGACAAATCTCGTGAGTTTCGACTTTTTTTTAAACTCAGTTTTAATAATCTTTAATAACTAGGCCTATTTCTGAAAAACTATATCATTAAAGTACTAGTACTTTTTGACCGATTCACCGAGTCAAAATAAGCTTTTGAACAAAATCGGCCAAAAAGAACTAGTACTTTAGTGAAATACTTTTTCAGTTTTTTTTTTCGAATTTCATGGTCTAACGATTTTGATTTAAATTCGTAAATCAAGTACTCTTTTTAAAGAGTATATCTGTAAAATTCTTCGTTTAAATTGTTTGAATTACACTTTTTTTTAAGTACTTATTCAGTTTTTTTTATTTTCGAATTCCTTAAAATTCACTGCAACAATTTTGATTTAAATTCATAAATCAAATATTTTTTTTAGATGCTCTTTAAAAAGTATAGGCCTATTAATAAGTTTTTTTCCTAAAGAGAAAGTTGTGTGCGAACAGTCACGCCATATTTTTTTCAATACAAGGATGTTATATAAAAATTATTTCGATCGAAAGAATCGTAATCCGAATGAGTCAACAAATGACACCAACTTACTATAATTTGACAACTGAGGAAGGGGCAATTATAATCCGAAACTTAAAGTTTTGTTTCTCCTTCTCAGGTCTATTCTCTAAAAACAGATGTTAAAATTTAAAATAAACAATCTGGTGTTAAAAAGTAATGTAAAAACAATCAGCGTTAAAAAAATCCTATTCTCTAAACAAAGTTTTAACAGCGACGTTAACATGTTGATTTTATTTCAAAGCTATCAAAATCATAACTTTACTTTTTAGGTTAAGGACACCATTTTTATTTTAAACACGACGTTAAAATATTAAAGGCACCCTCTAGACATGACATTAATTTTTAACACTATTTACTAAATGTTAACGCTTTGGCTTTAAAGTTTTTCTTTACAGAATAGATATTTGAGGCAAGGAAGTGATTTTGAATAGCATTTTTTTAACGCTGATTGTTTTTACATTACTTTTTAACACCCATTTGTTTATTTTAAATTTTAACGTCTGTTTTTAGAGAATAGACCAGTCTGGCTGCTTACCCCATCATATTAGAATAGAAAAAAAGAACATATAAGTCTACTTTATCATCAATAAAAATTAAGGTTTATTTTAATTTTTTCCTGGATCTACCTTTTCACCACGTTGAATTATTGTATAGTATGTAACTCGGCTGTAACCTCAATTAACAACAAAACTTATTCAATTATGACATTCTAATCTCCTGACTAAAGTTAGCTGGGAAAAAACGATTGCGGGAATGGACATCTGATAAAATCTAGGCTTAACTTTTCAACGATACCACCAGAAGAACCTAAGCCAAGATTATTCCCTTGGGGGATTGATTTTTCTTGTTGGAATTGAGTTTTTTTTTGCAAGCTTTGATCAAGGACGAGGTTTCCCTTCTCACCCTCTCTCTCACCCTTTAGAAAAATAAATTTTCCTTCAAGATTGTTTTTTCTTTTATTTATCATTTTTTTTTTTTTTTTTTTTACGGAGGGAATGACCAAATGTTTAACTGCCTCCAGGGGCGGCGCGTCCACTAGGCGAACTAGGCGGCCGCCTAGGGCGGCAACCTGAAGAGGGCGGCAAAAAGGGAAAAATAACAAAAAAAAAATTTAGGTTCCGCAGGCGAAAAAAAAATTTGGTTCCGCGCAAGAGGAAATGTTCCGCGGGCGGCACACGGGAAAAAATTTTGGTTCCGCGGGCGGCAAAAATTTTGTGTCTCTAAAAAAGGTAAAAAATTTTGGTGCCGCGAGCGGCAAAAAATTTTGTGTCTCTAAAAAGAAAGTTAAAAAATTTTTTCGGACGGGAAAAAATTTAGGTTCCGCGCAAGAGAAAATGTTCCGCGGGCGGCACACGGGAAAAATTTTGGTTCCGCAAAAAAAAAAATTTTTCGCAGAAAAATTTTCGAGATCAGGGAAAATTTTAAGGAGGAGGCGGCAAATTAAATTTTAAAGTTTTTTGGGGGGAGGGGGGCGCAAAAAAAATATCTTGCCTAGGGCGGCAGAATAGCTTGCGCCGGCCCTGACTGCCTCACTGAATTTGAAGACAAAATACAATCTAATGGTGCCTACCTTTAATAAATCTCAAAAAAATACAATCAAATGGAAATTTATTCTCAAGATTTATATTTCATATTTTTATTTTCGTTTTAAGGTGCGCGTCTCGAAAAGTCGTTAGAAGACGAATGACTACCGAGTTACTCTAGGCGGCAAGAGATGGCGTTAGTTTTCCCATAGGGATACAAGGGATTTATTCCATTTCATTTGAAAGGTTCCAGCTAATTAATTAAGGGTAGAAAATTAATTATTCTTTAACACAATGATTACTAATTTAATTATCTATAAGATATAGAGCGAATTTTTTAAAAATATCTTTTATTTAATGCGATTAATCTAAAAAAAAATTTATTTTTTCGAAAATCATAAAAAAGGGCTTCTATAAGTTGTAGATATTTTAAATAGCTTTAATTTAAAAAAAATTTGAGATCGATAGCTTCAAAATTGTGGCCGCTGGAAACTCCCAAAATTAGCACCCCGAGACGTGCACCTTAAGGACTTTTACTTTCTCTTACCTATGTATATATGTAATATATATATAGAGAGAAAGTATTGGATTCATGTCAAAAATTCGATGTCGAGATTTTGATGGATCTTCACGTTTTGAGGTCCCCTGAATCCAAAAAAAGTGGTTTTCGCGACATGGTCTGTCTGTCTGTGTGTGTGTGTGTGTGTGAACAAAATATCTCAAGAACGAAAAGAGCTAGGAGGTTGAAATTTTATATTTAAGTTAGGCACCTCCCCGGAGCGTGACAATAAGCTTTTAATCAAAATCAGCCAAAAAGTACTAGTACTTTACTGATGTACTTTTTCAGTTTTTTTTCGATTTTCTCAAAATTTGCTCCAACGATTTTTTTAAAATTCAAAAATCAATTATTTTTTAGATGCTCTTTAAAATGTATATTCTCATTTTGCGATTGAAATCTTCTGAAGACCACTTTACTCTTGTATTTCATAGGGAAGATAGGAGAAATGGTTGCCATGGTAACAAAATATAAATATTTTCCCATACTTATAAATTTTACATCTGAAATCATATGTTCCGTACTGTCGGGAACTAAATATATGTCGACACAAAAATCTGGTGTGACAAGCACAGAACACAACTTTCGATTACCGAAGGTAAGAGAAAGTTGTGTGCTGTGCGCCAGTCACACCAGATTTTTCGTTATCTGGAGCCATTTAGAGCCAGTTCATATTTATTTCAATCGATTAGTAGCCAATTCACTCAGGGACTCAATTCTAGAGAGTACGCGGATGGTTTCCCGAGCTAAGGCTGACATTTTTCCTTTTCTTTTTGTCAGCCTTTTTTTCCTTTTTCATATTAAGCTTCAGGCCGTGAGACGGCCGGCTCTCTTTTATCTCGGTTTCATTTCTTTATAAATGCCGACCCCACATAGGGATAACGCCAATATAGAAGAAGATTAGTAGCCAATTCAATTGCAATGAATTCTTGTCGTTTGGGATTTGAAACTACGAATCCCATACTCGTTAAGGCGAGAATTCTATCATTATGCTGTTGTGCAATAAATAACACAAGCCATCAGTGATTTTGGTGCCTGCGTATTTCGAGCTATTCCTGGGATATATGGGGTAGCACGGATTCCAAAAGCCAGTAGTTTTACCCAATCAAGTTTTAGAGATATGGAGAAAATTAAATTTTAATAGAAAAAGTGCTCTAAAACAGCCATTTTTTAAATTTTCTTGATTTTTTTATGGCGCTACTCCTTAAACATATGCATATAGTTAAAATACTGTATAAAGTTTCAACCCACTCAACAAAGGAAAAAAAAAAACATTTTCACTCATAAATTTTTTTGACTTTAGTTCATTTTTAGTTTTGCCCCCGGTCTTGGATACCAAATCGCTTAAATAAGAATGCCTGGACCCCAAATAAATATAATTATTATGAGTATCGTTTAAGTCTTAAATGGCCTGAGTCGCCGAGAAGACTGTGTGAATGTGAGTGTGAGTGAGAAAAAAGTATTTTAGTCTTTGAAAGACACTTCTCAGAATTTCTAATCCTTTTTGACAAATTTGCGCAAAGTTTTAGGTTGAAAAACACTCTACTCTAATAAATTCCTATGATTTCTCAAATAGGCCTATCTATAAAAAATTTAATGGCGTAAAAAATTACTTTTTTTTTGAGATAGCACAAATTTAATTAGACTAGAGGACTCAGGGTTCGCAGGGACTTTGCAGCCAGGAGATTAAATAAAAAAATCTTTTATTTAATTTTTATTTGCCGACGTTTCGGTCGCCAATCACGACCTTCTTCAGGGCCTATAATCGTAACATTTATTAAAAAAATTGATATTAAATTACAATAAGAATACAAATTCGAGAAATATCAGATGTACTTACAAATATTGTCAATTATGTAAGTACATCTGATATTTCTCGAATTTGTATTCTTATTGTAATTTAATATCAATTTTTAAATAAATGTTATGATTAGGCCCTAATGAAGGTCGTGATTGGCGACCGAAACGTCGGCAAATAAAAATTAAATAAAATATTTTTTTATTTAATCTCCTGGCTGCAAAGTCCCTGAGAATCCTGAGTAAATCTCCACAGCCATAAAACATCAATTTAATTAGACTGTTTTGTAAAGCTCAAAAAGCTGAACATTTCTGTATATATAACTCATTTTTGCTAATTTGTCCAATACGACCTTTTAATTTTCAAGTATCGATATATTTACGATATTCTATAGTTCTTTAGCTTTTCAAAAATCATTTATTCTGTTAGATATTAACGGAATAAATGATTTTTGAAAAGCCTGGACCTAATCACAAGCCAAGTTATAAGCAAAATAAAAATTTGGAAATCAAATGCCATGCCATGTTATTTTTTTTGTTCTCGTTATAATGTTGCGTGTAGAAAGTTCGATCGTTATAAAACATACCGCCTTTTTCTTCTTTCTTAGCGTGTACTTGATCCTTTTTTCCTCAAAGTCAACCATCCAGTTAAATAGAAATAATCTTGAATGTCGAGAATCGGGATCAGCGAAACATTTTTATGATTTATTTAAGTGTCTAGGGGAAATAAATAGTTAACGTCATTATTTTAAAGCTAATTTCAAAGGTAGATGTCTCGATTCATGATCTAGTGGTGTTCCCGACCTCGTGAATGTTCATAGGCCCGAGTTTTTTTATTAGGACAAGTTATGCATTTAAGAATTTATCCTGAAGATGGATAACGTTTAGTTTTTTAAAAATTTTTGATATTTTTTTCTTTAGATTCGGTAAATTTATTGGGAAAAAATAAAATTCAGAGGAATTCGAATTCCTCAAAAGAACCTTCTAGAGATTGCAGGAATGTACATCCCGAAATAGGCCTAACTATAACTTTTTGAGTTATTAATTGTCAAAAGTAGGCCTACGATTTCTCCCATAGGAAATGTATGTCTGTCAGTTTATCAATCTGTCACGCTCTATTTGACCAACTTCCGGTTGAAATTTTGAAAATAAATTTTGCAGTCTTATAGAGGACGTTATGGAAATTCTAGGAAAAATAGTCGAGTCCCAAAATTCTCAAAATTGAGGGCGCAAAAAATTCCAGGAAATTAATTTGCCCATTAGAAAGCATTGAGTTTTGTTTTGCCTTATGAAAAATTGAAGCTAATTAATTTTAATAATTATTTAATAGAATAAACCTCAAATTAAAAATTGTTATTCTATAATTAAATTTTTTTTTCTTCTCATAATTAAGAAAAGGCGAGGAGCGTACAGAGAGGGCGGGGGGAAGCCTTGGGCTAACGGTGCGGCTAGTAATTATAAATCTTATATTGATTAAAAAAATGTTCCCCCCAATAAGTTTCTTAGGAAGGGTGGTGTTTCCCCTGGTGCATCTAGTCCCCGGTCCATGGGGTAAAAAAATATCCTGACATAGCAGGATAATTGCAAAGACTTCTCTTATTGGCTCACTTGGCCAGATAAAAAAAAAAACTGGTGTGACTGGCGCACAGCTTTTTTTTACCCTTCGGTAGAGAAAGTAGTGCACTGTGCTGGTCACACCAGATTTTTGTGTCTAGATATATTTAGTTTTCCATAGAACCTTAGTTTCAAAACTGGTCACTCGAATTTCATAAGTAAAAAGTAAAAAAGTCAATTGATTCAAAATTTCCATAGGCTCTGTGTACTTTAAATTTTGACTGCTTGAAATAAAGATGGTTATTTTTCAAAATTTTAATCTCATATTTGGAGATTTTATACACGATAGAGAATCCTAAATAATTACTAAATTTCATAAGAATTGCAAAAAATTTTTTTAAATGTGTAAAATGTTCCCCTTTTGAATCGAAATTAACATTCAAATCCCCATAGGGATTTAACATTGGCTCTATGGAAAGAAGAGCCGGAAAAAGAATTTGAAAATTCTTAAATACTACATCAGTAAAGTGTGCTTCAAACAATTTTGAGAATATACATTTAAAAGAGCATCTAAAAAATAATTGATTTTGTAATTTTAATCAAAATCGTTAGAGCCAATTTTGAGAAAATCGAAAAAAAAGTGAAAAAGTAAATCAGTAAAGTACTAGTACTCTTTGGCCGATTTTGATTAAAAGCTTATTTTCCCGGTCCCGGGGGGTGTCTAACTTAAATATAAAATTTCAACCTCCTAGCTCAATTTCTTCATGCCTTAAATTGGATACACACACAGAGACAGACAGACCATGTCGCGAAAACCAGATTCAGGGGACCTCAAAACGTGTATATCCATCAAAATCTCGACATCGAATTTTTGACAAGAATCCAATACTTTCTCTCTATATATAAGCTTATATTACATATATACATAGGTAAGAGAAAATAAAAAAGTTGGTATGACAGCCAGATGAGTACATTTATAAAACGAATAATATTCTTTTATTATTTTTATATATTCAAAGACCATATTTACTTGCGTGATCGGGCGTTGCCTAAGTTTGATTTTATTCTGCTTTAACACAAGTTTTCTTGAACGAAAGCACGTTCCTATCGCTTCTCTATTTCTCTCTCTCCAATTTTTTCCTTTTGCTCAAATGAAAAAAAAAAATCGAAACTTAATATATTGTTTTCAATTTTATTTATTTTTTCTAGCTATCCATTTTTGAATCCCATTATATATATTACTTTCTCTTACCTCTATATATATGTTAGAGAGAGAAAGTATTGGATTCATGTCAAATATTCGATGTCGAGATTTTGACGTTTTGAGGTCCCCTGAATCCAAGAAAGTGGTTTTCGCGTCTGTATGTGTGTGTCTTTGTTCAATTTTAAGCATGAAAAAGGAATTGAGCTATGAGTCTGATATTTTATATTTAAGCAAGACACCCCGCTGGAGCGTGAAAATAAGCTTTTGATGAAATTCGTTATTCAATTATTTTTTAGATTCTCTTTAAAATGTATATTTTCATTTTGGCAATGAAATCTTTTAAAGCACACTTTACACTTGTGCTTCATAGGGAAGATAGGAGAAATGGTTGCCATGGTAACAAAATAAAAATATTTTCTCATTCACACACACATACACACAAACTTCTCGGCAACTCAGGCCATTTATGACATTAACAATACTCATTAATTTATTAAGATACAATTAGCGGGTCCAGGCATTCTTAGTTAAGGCATTTGGTATTCAAATAGCTTAAATAAAATCATCGGACTGCCTGGGGTCCGAACCCGCGACACTTGGTTTAGAAGGGCAGCACGCTAACCTCTACTCCAAGTCCGAGGGCTTCTCATGTTTTAAATTTTATATCTAGAATAATAATATATCAGAGGAAACTAAATATATCTCGACACAAACAATCTGGTGTGACAAGCTCAGAACCAAGAGTAAGAGAAAGTGGTGTGCTGTGCGACCAGTCACACC
>JAKCPI010030079.1:0-25685 GCA_023213315.1 Euborellia annulipes | reverse complement strand
AAAAAAATGTTAAAGATTTTGCCAGCATGCCTTATGCCGTTGCTAGCAATAGGTTTGTTCGTTTATTGCAATTGGATGCACATTGGATACCCATTGCCCAAAATGTGCTTTGAAACGTCGTTTGATTAGAAAAAGTGGGCGGAGTTAGGACGGAGTTGGGGCGGAGTTAGGGTAACTTCCTCTTAGTTTGATTCTATCCTTGGGTAACCCTGGGTAATTTCCCAGGTGTTTGGTTCAAAATTGAGCATCCATGGGCAAGCTCCCAAGTCCCGCCCCTCAAGCAAGTGGGCGGAGCCTGGTAAGCACTTGCCCGCTCCGAGGTGTTTGTTTTTCTCGCTTTGGGTGCCCGCAGGGTGCCGGTGGACGGGCAAATTTACACGTGATTCATAGCAGGTGTAAAAATAGGGTAAGAGAAAGTTCTACAGATTGAAGTTAGCGACAAGTTAGCGCGGTACAATTTTTTAGAAAAACACATGTTCACTTCGAAGAGTTGCTACCTTAAGATCAAATTTCTGTTTTATAGATTAAAATCATTCCCTGATATTCCCTGATTTAAATTTAAAAAATTGTAAAAATTTCATTTTAATCTTTTTTCTATTTATATTAAATCTTGGAACAAGATGTTTTAAGCATTAAATGATATTTATTTTATTTTTCTTTAATATATATATATATATATATATTCTATTAGATAGGTGTTTGCTCTTAATAATAACTTATTTGAAAATAAAGATCCTTGTCAGCAAATCTTATCTTGTTTAAATGCGCAGATTCCCATATAACTCCCCATGCTTTTTCTATAAATGGAATAAACTATTTTTTTATAAAGTTAATCGCAGATTACAGGCTGGAGAGGTTGAACATCTCAATTTATATATAAGGAAACCTAAATTTTCTCTTATTCTTTATTAAAAAATTTTTTCGCTCCAACGATTTTGATTAAAATTCAAAAATCAATGATTTTTTAGATGCTCTTTAAAATGCAAAATGAGAACATTTTTTTCTATTGAAATCTTTTGAAGCACATTTTGCTCTTGTACTTGATAAGAGAGATGGTTGCTATGGTAGCAAATACAATCTTGAATACAAATGTATTGTCAACACAAAAAAATTTTTTTTTAGGTTTTTTGTCATCTATTGAGGTGTTGGATTATTCAATAACTAAATAGTTTTTTAAGCATCAAGGTTTAGGCAGTGAATAAAAATTTGAAAAAAACTCCAAAAAATCCCAAACAAAAAGTGAAGTTAGAAACAAGGGATTTTTTAATTAAACCAGGTTTGCTGCTAACTTCACGGCTTCTTTGAGTTTTTAGGGTGGTAAAGTGGCTTACTACTTTATCGACAAGTAGGCGGGAACATATGCAATTGAAGGAAAACATGTGCGAGTCGTGTTTTGTCTGGTGAGGTCTGGGTAAGGTTTCGGGGCAGCCCAAAGCCAGCTCAAAGCACACCCCAAAACAGCACAAGAGCATCCAAAAGTAGCCTGACAGCTATGTTAGTTTTCACCAGGGAGGTAGGGAGGGACATTGAGCTGAGAAGCGAGTCGACCGCCTACGTCACGGCTACGTCACGTCCGCCATCTTGGTGCGCACAAAACATTGAAATATGCATTGAACGCAATATAAAATTATATATAGTTTTAATAAAGATTTTCAATATTATACTGCCCCCTAAATAAATAAACGAATAAATGGACTATTTAAAATTATAGTTTCTTTATTTTTTTAGGTTTTTAGTCCACAAAAAAATTAAAATCAGAAAAAAAGTAAATATTCTTAAGAGCGCAAAAATTTCTACTTATAAAAAGTGAATAATAATCTCTCAAAAATAGCAATTTTAAATAAATTACAAATAATAATTCATATTATACGGTGTCATTTATCATTGCTAAGGAGTTAAGGTGCGCGTTTCGAGGTACTGAGTTTGAGAGGTTGCGGCCACAATTTTGAAACTATCAAACTCAATTTTTTTTTTTTTTAATTAAAGCTTTTTAAAATATCTACAACTTTTAGAAGCTCTTTTTTTATTTTCAAGATTCAAGATTTTTTTAGATTAATCACATTAAATAAAATATAAGCGCACCTTAAATAAAATTTGAATATGGGAAATTGAAATATTCAGCAATAAGTTGGATAATATAATAAACTGTTCAAATTTTATAAAATTTAGACAGTAACTTAATGACCATATCATTGGCCTTGGAAAAAATAAATATAACAAGATTTTCAGCCGAAACAGAAACTTGTATTTCATATACAAAAATTGGCCGAAACTTCGGTCGGTTCCTAATATTAAATATATATATTTTATTTTTATCTAAATTTGTATTGTATCATACTGATGATGGGAACAAACGTCCTTGAAGTTTCTGTAATTAAATAATTTAATAAAATATAAATTCCAGTAGAAGACAGTCGTTTAATTGCTTTTAAAATTTCTATATATTTTTTTCTTTAATAATTCCTCACACTTATCAGCAAACTTACATGCCGCCAGAAATGTTTGGGATAATGGGAAAAAATAGATTGTCAATTAACAATTTTATAAAAATGTTTTTTAATTCGCTTTTATTTTACATAAGAAGAAGGAATTGTCTCAATGCTTCTTAATAAGAAAATTCAATTTCAAAATGTTCAGTGGCTCTAAAAATGACAATCAAATGTTTTTTGGATCTCCTAAAAAATAAACAAAAATGGAGTTAACCACTTTGCTAATTAGAACGTTGATATAATGTATAGGTACTTACAAGTGAAAAGTTATTTTCCTCTATTTTTTGCATTTTACTTTTGCCTGGTTCATCGCTACGATTGGAACAACCATATTTCGAACAATTTGCTTCCTTTTGAAAAAAAAATCCTTTATATGAGATAAAACTAAATAGAAATAAATAAATAATGATAAAAAACTACTTATTTGGTAGTAAAAAAATAAAAAAATAAAAGTTTTAACCTCAAAGAGAGTTGTCAATAAATTTTAAAATAATGATAAAAATATTAATTATTTAACTTCGATATAAGATGAATAAGGGCAAAATAATCATAAAAACATACCTTATATATTATATGATAAATAGTTGCCACTATTAATTATTTTTTCATTAATTATTCGCTTGTTAATTCTTATACTTTTTACACAGGTTCCAATGGACAGGTTTAATGTTTTGTGCGCAGCAAGATGGCGGATAAGCTTCCTCACCCTCCCACTTCGGTAGACTATTACCTCGCCTATGTTCGCAGCTTATTGTCCCTCCCTACCTCCCTGGTTTTCACATAGAGAGGGGGTGAGAAGGCGTGTATCTGGGGAAATGTGGGCTTGGGCTACTTGTGCCCATCCACGTCGGGCGATAAACGAACAAACCTAATAACATTAACAAAAGCCGCGGTGGCTAAATCGGTAAGGTTCATTCTTTGTAAACAAGAAATCTCGAGTTCGAATCATGCCTTGTCCAACTATTTTTTTTTTTTTTTTGTAATTTATTTATTTTTTTTGGATTTTTACTTTTTAAGAATTTTTTATTATTAATAAATAAATAAAAAGTTTCTTTTAATTAATGGCTTTTAATTTTTAACTTGTTTTCCAATATATTTAAAAAAATTATTATACGAGAAATATATTCAGGGCCGGAACTAGGAGATTTTTTAGGGGGGGGGGCAAAATTTAATTTGCCGCCCCCTCCTTAAAATTTTCCCTGATCTCAAAAATTTTTCTGCGAAATTTTTTTTTTTTTTTTTCGCGGAACCAAATTTTCCCGTCCGAAAAAATATTTTACCTTTTTTTTAGAGACGCAAAATTTGCCTGATATCTGCCGCCCGGGGCACGTGCACCCACTGCCCCCCCTCAGATCCGGCCCTGAATATATTACTATTAATTAATTTTTAATTTATTTGGGGCTTCCAGCCAGCGGCCACTCCGATTACTATTAATTGAACATATAAATAAATTTAAAATTAACATATTAACATTGTAAGAGTATTATGCTATATACAGGGATGGGCAAGTTACTCGATTTTGAGTAACGAGATACAAAATACCAATTACTTCAGATTTTTGTAACGAAATACAAGATACCAATTATTCACGGGTTTGTGTAACGAGATACAAAATACCAATTACGTATTTCAAATACATTGAAAATACCAATTACAAACAAATTTTTCCTTGATTTTAAAATTCTTTTTGGTGGGGTAATTCTGGAACCCTAAATAAATTTAGTTTAGGAAAGTGGCAGCTAAACTTATATTGGAAACAGTGTTGGGCAAATTAAGGCATATTTTGATTGTCTACTTCATGACGTAGACAAAGTAGACAATGTAGACAAACGCTCAGCGCTTGTTTTCATTGGTTCTCATCTCAGATCAGTGATCTGTCATTTCTAGAAACAGCCTAGAAATTCGTATACATAAAAATGTCTAAACGCGGGAGACCAATAAACAGACATTTTAATTGATTAAAATTTGAATTAGGGAAACAAAATGAATAATATGTTGCAGTGTGTCTTTTTTGCAAAAAAAAAAACTCTGCATAATACAGCTTCTAATATCTAATTCAAATAAAAGTCACTTAAAATTAAGAATACCGCCATTATCAACGCTGGCAGATGTTTCTTTTTCACTCAATATCTCGCTATATATGATATTCAACTTTAAGCGAGAATAGAAAAATTGTAAAATCACTCTTTACCTATTGATTTCGTGTATATTAGTATCAAAAAATTATATTTATGACGATACATAAAAAATTATGGTGTTGTTAGTCCCGCCAAATTTTTAAATTTTAATTGTCTACATTGTCTACTTTGTCTACATGGATATTGTTCATTTGTCTACATACATTGTCTACGCGTAGACAAAGTAAAGTAGACAATTCGCCCAACGCTGATTGGAAAATACCTTTGGAAAATCGAAAACAATAAAATTAATCATGATATTAAAAAAAATTTATTTATAAAAATATGAAAAGGCTTCAAAAAAAACCAAGTTTTCAAAAGTTTTGTAGGATAATCTGGACCTTGATGGAGAATGAATAAACCCGCAAATGAAAACAATCTTTAAACTGGGACAGAAGAACAAAGATTTAGTCGTTGAGAGCTGGTTGAAAGAAGAAAGCAAAAAAGTTTTTTAACGAAGAGTGAAAATTTGGCGGTTTGATTGACTTCTCTTTACTGGTTTTTACTAACAATTGTAAGATTCGGAGCAGAGAACCCACACGACGATTACATACAGTAATATTAAATAAATTAGAAAAATTTCAGCTCCCTCTGCAAGACTTTTTATACGGCGGCAAATAAAAAAAAAAACAAGTATTTGGTATCTCGAATTTCAGATACCAATTACTAAAAAATGTAACGAAATACACAGTGACGGCGCTAGCTTATTCTCAGTGGGGGGGGCAGGAGTGGGGCAAACTTGTCAACAGGGGGGCAGTCAATAAATATATAGGCTACATCAACAGAGAAACAAAAAATCTGGTGTGATAGTTACACCAGATTTTTGTGTCGATCTTAGGAACTGACAGAAGTTTCAAATTCGGCCAGTTTCGGCCAAATTTCAGCCGAAACTTCGTCCTGCCCGAAACCTGAGTTTGAAAAGATGGAATTATTTATGCTCGTACACTAAAAAAAACGTCGAGTGAAATTCGCACTTAAATTTTACTAAAAATAAAAGATGAATTTTATATAGGAAATTTTAAGAAAATTTTTAAAACAAGTTTCGATTTCGGTCGAAACTAAAATTGAAAGCCAAAATTCGGTTTCGGCTGAAAATCTTGTTTCGGTCGGACTCTAGTCGACATAGGCGTTATAAAGTACAAGAGTAAAGTGCTTCAAAAGATTCCAAGGGCAAAAGGAAAATATACATTTCAAAGAGGATCTAAAAAATGTCACACCACCAGCACTGAACCTTACCGAATTTCGTACAGGGAAATATTTTCAGTTTTGGTTGGCAGGCTTCCTCCTGAGAAGTATGAAAGCCCAGAAATGTTTCTGTAAGATATTGGCTATACGCAGAATTTCTCAAAATCAGTATCAATTTCTCCTGAATCACTTGAGCTTGATTCATAGCTGGTGGATTTACACTTGTACTCGAAGAAGAAAATTTTTTTTTAGATTGGGGCTCAATAGTTTTTTTTTTTAATTTAGGACTTTTTCGCCCTCGGGGCTTGGCGTAGAGGTTAGCGTGTTAACCTCGTATACCAAACATCGCGGGTTCGGACCCCAGGTAGTCCGATGATTTTATTTAAGCCATTTGGATACCAAATGGCTTAAATAAGAATGCCTGGACCCTAATATAGAAAAATTCATAAATAACGGTTATCGTCAAAGTCTTATATGGCCTAAGTTGCCGAAAAGACTGTGTGAATGTGAGTGTGAATGAGAAAAAAGTGTGAATGTTTAAAAAAAAGGACTTTTTCGGCATCGAAGGCCATTTAGACCCCGTCTCTATTTATTTCATTTCGATTGGTGAAGTTATCGGATATTTTTACTTTCTCTTACCTATGTATATATGTAATATATATAGAGAAAATATTGGATTCATGTCAAAAATTCGATGTCGAGATTTTGATGGATCTTCACGTTTTGAGGTCCCCTGAATCCAAAAAAGTGGTTTTCGCGACATGGTCTGTCTGTGTGTGGGTGGGTGGGTGTGGTGTGTGTGTGTGTGTGTTCAATTTTAAGCATGAAGGAATTGAGCTAGGATGTTGAAATTTTATATTTGAGTTAAACACCCCCGGGACCGGAAAAATAAGCTTTTAATCAAAATCGGCCAAAGAGTACTAGTACTTTACTAATGTACTTTTTCAGTTTTTTTCGATTTTCTCAAAATTCGCTCTAACGATTTTGATTAAAATTCAAAAATCAATTATTTTTTAGATGCTCTTTCAAATGTATATTCTCGTATTGCCCTCAAAATTGTTTGAAGCACACTTTACTCTTGTGCTTCATAGGAAAGATAGGAGAAATGGTTGCCATGGTAACAAAATATAAATATTTTCCCATGTTTATAATTTTGACATCTTAAATTTCTAATATATTGGCGGAAACTAAATATATTTCGACACAAAAAATCTGGTGTGACAAGCACAGAACACAACTTTCGATTACCGAAGGTAAGAGAAAGTTGTGTGCTGTGCGCCAGTCACACCAGATTTTTTTCTTTTCGATGACATTTTAATGGCACAAAAGATATTTGACAAAAACTTGAAAGTAACTAAATTTATTTATTAAAATAAAGAATAAAAAAAAAATAATTTCTTTTTTACGCTGTAATAAAAAGTTTAAAAAATTTACATTTTTTTAAGTGAATAATTTTAGAAAATTTTTTTTATTAGGTTTTCGAGCTGTTTGGGGGGGCATCCAGGGGGGCAGAGGTCCTTGCCGGGGGGCGCATGCCCCCCCCTAGCCCCCCCCGTAGCGCCGTCACTGGAAATACAAGATACCAATTATTTTGCCTATGCTGTAACGAGATACAAAATACCAATTAATATTGTATTTGGTATCTTGTATTTCAAATACATGTAACTGATTAACGCCCATCCCTGGCTATATATATATTTCTTTGATTTATTTTCGCTCCTATATTTTTTGACCTTTATGTATTTTTTATTACAATTAATGTTAATATGTTAATTTTAAATTTATTTATATGTTCATTTAATAGTAATATATTTCTCGTATAATAACTTTTTTTAAGTATATTGGAAAACAAGTTAAAAATTAAAAGCCATTAATTAAAAGAAACTTTTTTTTTTATTTATTTATTAATAATAAAAAATTCTTAAAAAGTAAAAATCCAAAAAAATAAATAAATTACAAAAAAAAAAAAATATATATATATATATAGTTGCACAAGGCATGATTCGAACTCGAGATTTCTTGTTTACAAAGAATGAACCTTACCGATTTAGCCACCGCGGCTTTTGTTAATGTTATTGCTAGCAACGGCATAAGGCATGTTGGCAAAATCTTTAACATTTTTTGTAAGACGAACGGTTGAGTAGTGCGCCTTCTCGCTTTAACAGAATTACTTTTTCATTAAGTACTACACATAAAAAAAATTTCGTTCAAATCGGTGTTATGAAGGTCATGCACTCCCCTTGTGAGACTAGTTGGTGCAACTGGGCATAAATCTTTTTCTTTTTATTAGATTAAAAATCAATTATTATTTAAATTCCCATTTATTTTTATTTTATTTCTGCCTGTAATTGTTTCGGAGAAAACATATATATCTCTCTCTCTCTCTCTCTCCTCACAAAATTATCTTCTCTCTTTCTACGCGTTTTAAACTTTCCACCTAATCTTCGCATTTGACCAATGTTAATTTCCTATAGGGATTTGTATGTTAATTTCGATTCAAAAGGGGGTCCCCTTTGGAACTTTTTTACGCATTTAAAATTTTTTTTTCCAATTCTTATGAAATTTTGTATTTATTTACGAATCTATATTGTGTATAAAATGTCCAAATATGAGATTAAAATTTTGAAAAATAACCATAGTTTATTTCAAGCAGTCAACATTTAAAATGCAAGTTTGAAACTAAGGTGCTATGGGAAACTAAATATATCTCGACACAAAAAATCTGGTGTGACCAGCACGGTGCACAACTTTCTCTTACCGAAGGGTAAGAGAAAGTTGTGTGCTGTGCGCCAGTCACACCAGATTTTTCAAAATGAAATGTTGGAGGAAATCAGGAAGAAATTAAGGGTAAATAAAAATAAAACTTATTTTAAAATCCTAGAGTAATAATAAAAATTTTCTAACATAAAATTAATTAATTCCCTATTATAATATTCAGAAAAATAATTATTAACGGCTTCAGTGTCGGAGTTTCAATAGCTCCTTTACGATCCTTATTAATTTAATACACATTGAAATAAATAAAATATCAAAAGTAAAAATATTGTATATATGTATTTATATGTATTTCATGAAATAAGGAATAAAAAAAAAAAATCTGGTGTGACTGGCGCACAGCACACAACTTTCTCTTACCTTCGGTAATCGAAAGTTGTGTTCTGTGCTTGTCACACCAGATTTTTTGTGTCGACATATATTTAGTTCCCGACAGTACGGAACATATGAATTCAGATGTAAAATTTATAAGCATGGGAAAATATTTATATTTTGTTACCATGGCAACCATTTCTCCTATCTTCCCTATGAAATACAAGAGTAAAGTGGTCTTCAGAAGATTTCAATTGCAAAATGAGAATATACATTTTTAAGAGAATCTAAAAAATAATTGATTTTTGAATTTAAAAAAAAATCGTTGGAGCAAATTTTGAGAAAATCGAAAAAAACTGAAAAAGTACATCAGTAAAGTGCTAGTACTCTTTGGCCGATTTTGATTAAAAGCTTATTTTTCCGGTCCCGGGGGGTGTTTAACTTAAATATAAAATTTCAACCTCGTAGCTCAATTCCTTCATGCTTAAAATTGAACACACACACACAGACACACACACACACACACAGACACACACACACAGACACACACACAGACAGACCATGTCGCGAAAATCACTTTTTTGGATTCAGGGGACCTCAAAACGTGAAGATCCATCAAAATCTCGACATCGAATTTTTGACATGAATCCAATACTTTCTCTCTATATATATATTACATATATACATAGGTAAGAGAAAGTAAAAAACTTAAACAAATTATTAGTTTCTTTCCTTGTTTTTGAAGGTTTTTATGATTTTCAATGGATAGGCTGTATGTTTTGAAAAAAAAAAAAAAAAAAAAAGAGAAGATAAAAGTTTAATTATTTTTTTATTTTAATATATAGAATAAAAAAAAATAAGGACATTAACGGTATGATTTTTGATAACGAGCACGAGCTCCTGGACCGCCGAATTTTTTGGGCTCGCATCGCCGAGGATCAGCGACAAGCAATGTTCGGTCGTATTGGATCAAAATGTCCTTAATTTCCTTCTTAGAGGCTTCGTCGACATCTAAAAACAAAGAAAAATAAAACAAACAAATTAGTTTCTTAAATTATTCCATTAAAAAAAAATTCTATTTCAGGGACCACAAAAAAAAATAAAAAAATAAATTTCACTTAAGGTTGTTCGGACATTAAAGCACTTTATTAGATTAAAAGCTAATTTTTTTAATATGTTATTAATCACTATCAAATACGTATAAAAAAAATTTTGAAGCAGATCTGACACAGGGTTATCGTGTAATTAATTTTTAAAAAATTGAAATTTAACATGTAGCCTATGGGGAATAACGACGAAACGCACACATATTGAATTAAATAGGCATCTGTGCAACTGATACAAAAACAAAAAAACTTACATTTTATTAATTCACTTCCGAGGAATATGTTAAAAATAAAACCAAAAGTTTCTGCCGACCGCTTTTAAAGATATTTTAACAAGAAAGTCAAAAAATTCTCCAAAATGACAGTCGCTAATATTTAAAAATAATGAATTCTCGAGTCAGACCAGCCTGGCAACGTCGGATAACATAAGTGTCTTATCTCTATGTCAGTTACATTTTTTTTTTCAATTTTACAATATTTTTTCTCGCAAATCGTCCATTGTGTTTAAAATGATTTGCATTAAACATTGTAATATATTAAATAAAATAAAATTTAAGGCGTTTAAGATTTAAAATAGATAGTTGATGAATGCAATGTTGCCAGATCTATATTACGTGAAATACTGTTCAAGTCAAAAGTCATTCATTTATTATTTTTGGTAATTAAATTATTAATTTATTCCAATTATAAACTATGATAGGTCACGACTAAATTATAATAAGGAATTTTGGCATTCAAATTTTTAATTTTATTTAAAAAAAAATTTAGATTCTATTATGACTTACGATGTACTATCCGAACAACCTTAAGAAGAACTAGAAGAAGAATTTGGACTTAAAGATATATATATATATATATCCAAAATTTTCAAGAATTTAAATTTTGGAACCCAGGACCCCCAGCATTTCCGGGGCATCGGTGTTCTATCCTTTGCACGAGGCCACCGGATCCTCGACCTCGAGTTTCCCGGTGGGAGGGACTCCACACTGACGTCCCGGAAAGGCTGGAGATCCCGGGGGTAATCTCCGGGGCATATGGCCCACCAACAAATAAAGATACTCACAGCCATGTTAAATCTATCTATGACTAGTTAAGTCCGAAACGAAGTATATTCAATACTAATATCTTATTCGCAGCGGCGTAACTAGCCTTTGAGGGCGGAGGGGGCGAAGCTCAACAAGGGAGTCGTTTTTGAAGTTGTAATATAATTTAAAAGAAAACTATCCGTGTTTTTGGACAATCTATGGAAAGAATATGATAAAATCACCGTCCCTGGGCTATATTTTGGATGCCTTGGGGCGCCTATGTCGGTATAGAGGGGCGCCAAAGGCTTGATGCGCCTGGGGCGGAGGGGTCGAACGACCCCCTTCGCCCCCACCTAGTTACGCTACTGCTTATTCGAATATACATGTATATATCTCGAAAGATATTTAAATACAAGATGTTTTGGTGCCAATGAGCATTAGACTTTCAAAATTATTGTTATTAGAAATAAATGACATTTATTTTTGGAGTAAATCGTGGTTTATTTTAGCAAATAATAATATAATACAAAAAATGTGTTATTAATTACGTGTCATCAGGTAGATGCATTCACTTTGAACGATGACCACTAATGCTTAGTTCATGGTTCAAAGTGACTGCATCTACGTGATAACAGCTGCAGACAGTGGCGTATTCAGGGGGGGGGGGGGGGGGGCAGGGGGGCCGGGCCCCCCCCAAAGATCTTCTCCAAAACAAAAAAATACCTATTGTTTTCCCTAATGATTTTATTTTTTAAATAATTATTTTATTAACTCTCATAAATTCTAAAATCTAACAAAAATCTCCAATATTTATGAATTTTGTATTAAAATTATTTTTTATTTCAAGAAAAATTTTTTTTTTTTATTTGTTTTTTATTTATAATTATTATATTATCTAAAAAAAATTTCCCACTTTAAGTTTCTTGGAGAAGGGGGGGGGGGGGGTTCATAAAACTTTTGGGCCCCCCCCCCCCCCCCAAGCAGAAATCCTGACTACGCTACTGGCTGCAGAATCAATGTACCTTAAACCACGATTTAAACCAAAAATAAAAGTCTTTTCTTTGTATGTTGTTGTTGTTGTTCTGATTGTGTATTTTGTGTTATCATTTTTCTATGGTGGTATAAAAATAGAAAAAAATAAAGCCCACTTTATATGTCAAAAAAAAAATGAAGTGAACATCAAAGAAAAATTTAATTGAAAATAAAATTGCTTTGTTGAATATTAAAAGGAATACAATCTGTTGTATGGATGGCTTCAACAATTATTATAAATATCTATTATTTGACAGAAAAATAAAAAAAGTGAAAAGCCTTACATTTTTGGAAATAGGCGACGAGTGCTTTAGAGATGGCTTGACGAATGGCATAAATTTGAGCCACATGACCACCGCCGTTCACTCGAACTCGGATGTCCACTCCGGAGAAACGTTCCTGAGATGAAAACAAAAATAATTATGACAAAAAAAAAAAACAAAAAAAATGTTGTTTTTAATTATTAGAAATATATCATGATGGACAGAAAAAAATTCCTCGCTCTTTTCTGAGAAATAAAAAAAATTGTTTTTTTTTTTTTTTTTTTTTTTAAGAAAAATCCCTGGGGAGCAAGGAACTTGCTCACGGCCTGGGGAGCCAGGCAGATTGAGGCCCCAAAGTCAATCCAAACAAAACACAATTACACACACCCAACCTTCCTCCAGCTCTCAGAGACCAATCCACGCCTCTGAGTCATCCACCAAATTGACCTGGGGACCAGGAAGACTGCGACCCCGTAAACAACCCCCCTCCGCCATTACCTCCTAACTTCCTTCTCTCTTGAAAATGGCTCCAAAAGGAGAGCCGAAACGTCGAGTAAATCTCAGCACCCCACTCGACTTAACCCGAGAAAACTTATCTTTGCATATATATATATATATCCTACACTGTGGTGCAAAAAAGTGGAACATTTTTGTTTGACCTATTCTAATCTATCTTAATGATACTGTATTTTGAAAAAACATCTATATTTCTAAGTAAATTTAACACAACTTTAACAAATAATTACAATTTATATAAAATCAAGACAAAAATGTCAATTTTCAATTTGAGGGACAAATCAACATAATCTCGATATGTTTAGTTGGATATTAATTAGATATTTTGTTTTTATAAGAATTTTTAATAAAACAGTCAGAGAAAAACTGAAATGGAAAGATTACTTTAAAATTTTAGAAATTTGGGGTTAATAAAAAAATTTTGAAATTTTTGTCTTTTACCTTTATGTTAAACTGCTACATCTACACTCGCCGCACAGGATCTGGGTGTGTTTCTTCTAGATCCTGTGCGGCGAGTGTAGATGTAGCAGTTTAACATAAAGGTAACATAAACCTAGTTACAGAATTGAATAAAATTTTTGTCTTTGTTTTATTTAAATTGTAATTATTTATTAGAATGATATGAATTTGTGTTAAATTTACTTAGAAATGTATAAGTTATTTCATATTAAATGTTTAATAAATTACAGTATTATTAAGATAGATTAGACTAGGTCTTTTTAAGAAGAAACAAAATGTTCCACTTTATTTTACACACCACATTGTAAATTCCTTTTTCCTGCCATTTAAGATTTTACTTGTTTATTTATAAATACTACTGGTTACCGGGTTATCTATGTCTTGTCAAGTTCGAATCTAGGTATTCATTGAATATTAATTAATTAATATCTTATTTAAATATACCTTAGAACTCTAAAATTATTTAAATAAATACTGGGTAAATATTTTCTGATCGTATGTATACAAGGTGCGGTTAGTGTATTAAATAACGAGCATTTTATTTTGATTTCATACATATTTACTTATCATCACCTTCAATATACACCCCCTACTCCATCCTTAGAACGCTCCATGCGAGCTGGAGATGTTCTTCTGTCAATTCCTTCGGTACGCGTCACAGCTTCACCGGATTCAAATCTTGTACCTTTTAATTCAGATTTCACCGCCGAATAAGACGGATGGTCGGTCTAATATTGGGAGGGTCAAAAAAGCTCGAATGAGCTGATGGGATTGTGTTCCTGAAGGTCCAACTATTAATCAACGTTCTTGCAATAACAACCTAAGGGCCATTCCACAGGAGCAGCTAAAACGACGGCTTTAAAAACAGTGATTCAAACGAAACAAAGGATTTTAAATGTGCCTTACTACACGGGCGTTTTGCCGGTTGCGAACGCAAGGGGTTGCGAAAAAGTACGGCGCGTGAGAATAGCGAGTGATTCTACAGAAGGCAAAAGCTTTGAAAGCTGTGACGTAGATAATAATAACTTTCAAAACGACCGCGTTTTAGTTGTTCGCCCTAATAATCAAAAACTGGGAAAGAAGAATGTTTGAAGAGGATATCAGGGCGCTATTGCTTCCTATTTAAGAGAATATTTGGAGAGAGAGAATGAGCTGATCTGCCTGCCCTATAGAGTTTTGAGCCCGATGAGAATGAGTCGAATGGGAAAACTATGGTTGGTAATTAAAGAAATCAGATATACAATAGAATTGGAGGAGAAGCGTGGATGCTGCAACATGGAAACAAATGAAACTATGGAACATTTGTTATTTGAGTGCCCGGCCTATTCTTCTTTGAGATGTCATCTCCCCTGGTAGCGGTGACCTCACTAGGCTTCTACAGATAGAAGGTTCGTAGCACAAATCATTTATCATGAATGAATAAGCGAAAAAGAGCCAATCCAGAATGTGAGTATAAATAAGCTGCATTTTCTATCTGTTTGTGTTTATGTGAAATTGTTCTCGGCCAAAGATGCTATCCTATCATTTTATATATTGCTTCTCTTTCATTCTATTTGAACAAACAATAGATTTTTCTGCAAATAAAATATTATTATTATTATTATTAATCGCTCAGGGGCCCAGAGTTTAGAAGAAGATTATTATTTTATAAATAAGAAATTATATATAATATTTAAGATATTATATATATCGCGTAGGTAAGCCGCGAAACGGAAATTTATATAATTAGATATTACTTCATGTACCCGAAAAAAAAAAAAAGATAAGGGCACACTGAGCGCAAATCGGTGGATCCGTGATTCGACTCCCGGCGGCACCCCCTTACATCTTTTTCGGGTACATGAAGTAATATCTAATTATATAAATTATTATTATTATTATTATACCTTAACTTATTTGTCAAAGAAAAACGCTAAATTTTCAGCAATTTTTTATTATTATTATTAGAGGAATTTTTAATTATAGACCACATTTTTGTATTAATTGTTTATTAAAAAATATAAATACTGTACTTCTCTTTAAGAGGTGTTGCTGAAGTTGGTTAATTAACAGTAAAAGACGCTATATTTTCAGCACTTTTTATTAATTATCAAGGCAATATTTCCAGATATTTCGGAGACACTATCGGCACTCCTTCTTCAGTGAATATTGTTTCAGAAACCACACTCGATTTTTCATGTTAATAATCTTCTTGTATTGTTTTTGTAGTTTCCTCATGATGAGTCTATCCTCGCAAGTGTTCATCGTTGGTGGAAAAACAGCTTGTTGTAATTCTCCTTAAGTGGTGTTGCTGAAGTTGGTTAATTAACAGAAAAAGGCGCTATATTTTCAGCAATTTGGAAATATTGCCTTGATAATTAATAAAAAGTGCTGAAAATATAGCGCCTTTTTCTGTTAATTAACCAACTTCAGCAACACCACTTAAGGAGAATTACAACGAAGCTGTTTTTTCCACCAACGATGAACACTTGCGAGGATAGACTCATCATGAGGAAACTACAAAATCAATACAAGAAGATTATTAACATGAAAAATCGAGTGTGATTTCTGAAACAATATCCACTGAAGAAGGAGTGCCGATAGTGTCTCCGAAATATCTGGAAATATTGCCTTGATAATTAATAAAAAGTGCTGAAAATATAGCGTCTTTTTCTGTTAATAAATACTGTACGTTTGTCGAAGTAATATAAAAGAGACACGTAAAGGACATGACGGTTAGCAAGAGCACAGTACTTGATCACGGCTGCAGAATAAGCAGTTGAAACATTGTACAGTATTTATATTTTTAATAAATATTTAATATAAAAATATAGTCTATAATTAAAAATTCCCCTAATAATAATAATTCAAACAAAAAAAGCTTTAATAAACACAATTTTTTATTAGTTTACAAGGCAATATTTCCAAATATCTCGGAGACCTATCGGCACTCCTTGATTAAACCGTTCTTGCGTGAAAAAATAAGGAAAAACGACCCAAAATGAAGAGAGACAAGTCATGGGTTCTCTACCAAGACAATAAACCGGCTTATTTCGCACCGTGCGACTTTTATCTGTTTCCTAACGTGAAATCTGCATTAAATGGAACAAAATTTGAGTGAAAAAAAAAACCGGCACACATTCTAAAGGAGCTCGAACAATGGTAGATTAGCTTGAAGCATTGTAGAAATAGAGGAGGTGATAATAAGCAAATATATAATATTTCACAGAGTCAGTTTGTTATTTAATAGCCACACCTTGTATATACAGGGTGGCCCAAAATGAACGAAGGGGTTTGAATTGCTTATAACTTTTTTATTTAATACATAATTATTAAATTTATTTTTTTTTTAATACAGTATATAAATGGGGAATATTTTTAGTTTAGTTATGAAAAATAATAATAATCTCGCAAGTGGTGGCCATTTCCTGCCTCGCATATTCGTGCTCTTTCCAACACATTTTCCATAACCTTTCGCAAAACTTCAGGTGTTTGTTGTTTATTTCGGGGATATGGGCTACGGAAAATCCGAGAGTAGTTCAACAGCGAGAATTACAGCCACCTAAGTGTACGGTTTGGTGCGGTTTTTCATCGGAAAGGATAATTGGTCCTTATTTTATTGAAAAAGAACAAGGGGTCGCCGTTACCGTCAATGGTGTCAGATATCGGACAATGTTGGAAAATTTTTTAAGACCAGCCGTGGAAAACCATCCACAAGTATGGTTCCAACAAGATGGAGCCACAGCGGACACTGCAAGGGACACAATGGCTCTTTTACGGGACATCTTTGGTGAACGAATTATTTCGCGTTCAAGTGATTTTAATTGGCCTCCGCGTTCACCGGATTTAACCGCTGCAGACTGTTTTCTTTGGGGTTATTTGAAAGGAAAAGTCTACATTAATAAGCCAAGAACCATCCAGCAATTAAAAAGCAATATACGCGACGAAATAAACAACATAACACCTGAAGTTTTGCGAAAGGTTATGGAAAATGTGTTGGAAAGAGCACGAATATGTGAAGCAGGAAATGGCCACCACTTGCGAGATTATTATTATTTTTCATAACTAAACTAAAAATATTCCCCATTTATATACTGTATTAAAAAAAAAAAATTTAATAATTATGTATTAAATAAAAAAGTTATAAGCAATTCAAACCCCTTCGTTCATTTTGGGCCACCCTGTATATCCTTGCCTATCCATAATGAGTAAAAAGTTATTTAAACAGAATGAATGCAGGAATTTTAATCTGTCTATGACAATAAATAATAACTCAGAATATATTTGAAATCATTACGATTATTCATATTCGGAATAAGTATTCATCATGAAAATGGAGAGGATTGATAATAACGATGTATGTATTTACTCCAATGTAAAGCTATTATTTAATTGAATTCAATTCTGGGATTAAGACTTCTTTTAAAATGGAACTGGGCGAGCATCTTTTACTATGCGGTATGTTATCATTATTTTTTTTTTGTGTGATTTACATCATCATCAGAACCTAGCTAACAATTGTATTTAATTTGTTTGCAGATGGCAGTAAGGATGATCAATTTTATTATAAGGACTTCGGTCAAAAATAAATACTTTTGCGTATTATCTGTTTATTTGTAAATATTTCGATTCCAGTGACATAGAATCATCTTCAGTACAATCAACAGATGTTTTGCAAATCGTTAACTCCTCCCATCCTATATGACAAAACAGCTGAGCATTCCATGAATGCAATTTTCATAATTCATGCAAAACATCTGTTGATTGTACTGAGGATGATTCTATGCCACTGGAATCGAATATTTACAAATAATACGCAAAAGTATTTATTTTTGACCGATGTCCTTATAATAAAATTGAATTCTATTTAATGATGAATATATTATCTATATATAAATAGAATTGTAACACATTTCTTAATATATGTATATATACATACACGTTGAATATAAATTAATTTGTGAATTCTGATGATGGAAATCGAACTGAGAATTTGTAAACATTAAAATAAAAGTCTTGTTTAATTTGAATGAAAAATTACTGTTCAACAGAAAAAGATGAGATAATTGAGGCTCGAAGAGTTCACTATTATTTATCTTAAAATAAATAAATTTCTTTCCCAAAACAAATTTTTTTAATAAATCACTATTTTTTTGAAAATAATCAGCATTATAGTGTGGCTTTTATTTTGTGAGAGTTAAAATTAAAATTAAATTTGAATTATTTAAGTAGAAATAAAATGAAATCACCTTGCCGAGGAGTAAAAGAGGTTCCTGGAGTTTATATTGGAGAACTCGTGGCTCGACCATATCCAAGGGCCGTCCATTTACTCGGAGGATTCCATTGCCTCTTTTGCAATACGCGACGGCCGTTGCGCTTTTCTAGTAAAAACAAAGGCATCAAGTGATTAATTAAATAGGAATTAAACAGTTAGCTCGCTGTTGAGGGCTCAAGATGTAAAATTAACGAGCAAGCCATGTGCTTGAATTTGTTTCTTACCTTTCTGCCAAACACTTGGACAGACTGCCTTGGCTCTTTCGTCGACTGAAATTAACAAAGAACAATTTATTCATTTAAGATATTATTAATAATTAAATAATTGATTAATTAATTGATAAAACCTTTTGCATTTTTATGTCCCGTTCACTCATTAACTTGGATGCGAAAAAGAAATCGAGTAAACGGAAGCCGAAGCGAGATCACATATGGAGAACTACGTGAGTCAAAAAAATATTCAAAATTTTTATTTTAAATTTATATTAAAATTTATTAATTTATTCGTCTTATTTTTACTTAATTAATAATTTTTTATTATAAATTGTTCTTTAAATAATCACATATTTATTTATTTTATCATAAATATATTTTATATTTTAGTTCTTTTAAAATTTATATAAAGTAAAATATTTAAAATCCATTATTAATATTTATTTAAATTAATTTTATATTATAATTATATCTGTTTATAAATTTAATTAATAAAAAAATATGTTCTAATCCGTTCTATACGTAATATATGAATTGTTTTTATGTCGGAGGGAAATTCGAATTTTCAAAATAATTTTTATAATATCTCAGTCAGAGTTGGCAGGTTTTATTCCGCCAAGTATAATACACGGTTTTATACATGTATAAAACTATTGCGGATAAAACTAGGCCGATGTATAAAAAGTATAAAACTGTAAAAAACCAACCTTCCCCCCTGGAAAAAACAGCTTAAAGGCTTTTCATATTTTATAATGTTTTAAAGCATTGACGATGTTGTTTTTTTATTTAGTGAATAATATAATCAAAATGTTGATAATTGAAAAATGAAATTTTATTTGATTTCCTTCCTCGTCGGGTTTGCGCATGCGCATCTCAGTAGAGTTGGGTTTTATACACGATTCTGCAGTTTTATACAAAAATTCGCGAATAAAACTTATATAAAATGTATAAAATGTATAAAACTTGAATGCGCATACGCAAACTCGACGAGAAAGGAAATTAAAAAAAAAAAATCATTTATGACTAGAATGAGTCATATTTTTTAATATTTATATTTAAAAACAAATTTTCAAAAATGCCAGGGGGCAAATGATTGACAGATCTAAATTAAACTTAATAAAAGACTGATTTGAGTTTTCCTGTGGTTTGTTTGCAAAAATTTTAAATTTTTGGTAGTGCCGTAACAAGGGTATGAAGCGCCTGTGGCAAGCGTATAACTTGCCCCCCTCCGTCCTCATAATCCAGTGTTTCTTAACTTTTTTTTTGGCCAAGTTCCTCATTAATGATATATCATTAATCTGTGACAATACCCTGCTCATTTGCTCCTCCAGATTTGTTCTCCAACTCCAGCCAGCGTAATTGGTTAAAAGTGTGGCCTTCATGCCAACATAAATAAAAAAAGTTATTTAAAAATTTGTCAAAATTCCCTAAACATAGGGGTTACCAAAATTTATATTCCACAAATCCTTTCTCTCGTTTAAATGACAGATAAATGAAATTATAAGTTAGCATTACAAATAAAAGGAAATTGATAATATGATTTAAAAAAAAAAAGTGCAGGAGGTGGATTTGAACTCGCGAAGTTTGGTTACGTGAGAATGGAAAAAAATCGATTGCTTGAGGGCGAATTAACCACCTGAGCCACAGATTTATTTGATTCTGTTAAGTCAAAATAAGCCATATAAGAAACATGAAATAAAAAAGTATTAAAAAAATTTTAATATTCCACATATGATATATCATTTTTCTTTATTTTTTATGAGGATTAATAATTTATAACCAAAATTTTAAAAGAATTCATAGTTTTCAAATAATTCAATGCACAAACGTCAGATTGTTTATGCCTTAATGTAATTAAATCAAAAACTCTATCTAACATATGATACATGTTATTAATTCTTGAATTCCCCTGATTCCAGAGAACTAAAGCCCTTTTAATTATATGATCTAATTTGGGAGTTATTGGCGATCAAAGTTGATGTCATTAAGGTCCAAAATATAAGCTTATTTTCGACCTTAATGACATACACACTCTCAATTCTATATTATCGAAAAAGCTTATTTAGCATTGTCTGATTAAAACCAAATTTTACCAGAGATTTATAATTAAAAAATGAGTTTTTTTCTAAAGTTTCATTGAGATTGGTAAAGAAATAAATAAAATATTGACTATTTTGTAAATTGAGTTTTAGAATTTGGGATCCCGGATGGGTAAAGAGAGCCGATCTCATGAACCGCTCTCTAGGCTTCCATCTGAGATCCCAAATTCTAAAACTCAATTTACAAAATAGTCAATATTTTATTTATTTCTTTACCAATCTCAATGAAACTTTAGAAAAAAACTCATTTTTTAATTATAAATCTCTGGTAAAAATTTGGTTTTAATCAGACAATGCTAAATAAGCTTTTTCGATAATATAGAATTGAGAGTGTGTATGTCATTAAGGTCGAAAATAAGCTTATATTTTGGACCTTAATGACATCAACTTTGATCGCCAATAACTCCCAAATTAGATCATATAATTAAAAGGGCTTTAGTTCTCTGGAATCAGGGGGAATTCAAGAATTAATAACATGTATCATATGTTAGATAGAGTTTTTGGTTTAATTACATTAAGGCATAAACAATCTGACATTTGCCCATTGAATTATTTGAAAACTAGGCATGCTATTGAAATTCTGATTTTAAATTATTAATCCTGCATAAAAAATAATGAAAAATGATATATCATATGTGGAATATTAAAATTTTTTTAATACTTCTTTTATTTCATGTTTCTTATATGGCTTAATTTCCATAATCCAATTAAGATAAAGTTTGGCTCAGGTGGTTAATTCGTCATCAAGCAATGGGTTTTTTTTCACTCTCGCGTAACCAAACTTCGCGAGTTCAAATCCACCTCCTGCACTTTTTTTTTTTTTATTCTTAACTGTTTTTTATAACTCATGTCAGGAGGAGGGGAGGCTAGCGTATTAATTTTTAAAATTTTATATTCAAAATAAAATTTAATTCCCAAAATAATAAAAACCTCGTGCAGCTCACAACTAGGTTGGTCCCCTTTATTTTGCGCCCCCAGCCCAGTTGCGCCCGTGGCGGGCGCCTGTTTTGCCACGCCCTCGTTACGGCCCTCTTCCCTGGTAACAATTACAACGTTTCGGTCACTTATTCTGTGGCTTTCAGGTACAATTTAGCTAAGATTATAAAGGTTGTTACATCTGTGACAATCTCAATTGAATTGAATTTAGACTTTTATAGTTGTTATCAATAAAAAAAAACGCTTGGGCCATTCATTCTGTGGTCAAAAAGTTGAAATTTTTGCAAACAAACCACAGCAAAACTCAAATCCATCTTTAGTTTTATACAGTTTTATCCGCAATTTTTGTATAAAACTGCAAAATCATGTATAAAACCCAACTCTGGTTGTAAGCCAATCCGCTAGATGGCATTTGAGTGTCAACTCGGACGAACCTGATTGGTCGGTTCGGCGTCTACGGCGTTGAAGGCGCCCATTCAGCAGGTGAGCAGAGCGTTCGTGTGTGTTTCAAGTTAGTTGAGTTAGTTGAGCTTGAATCTCAAGCTCTCAGTTGAGTTTGTGAATGCACCAGTGGTTGGAAATATGGCGGAAAAGGTGACTAAACCTCCGCCGACGATCGGCATGAAACCTGTGTCCATGAAGCTGTTTGCCACCTGGGAGGTGGACCGAACTGCACCCAACTGCATTCCAAGGTATTCTATCTATTTTTAGACACATTCTTCAATGATTGCCAGTGACAACTCACATCCCCTGTCAATGACATTCGTTGACATGTCACGTTAACTCATTTTTCAAATTACATCTTTCTTTCTTTTCTTTATTTATATCTCTATTTTATTTTTTATTAATACATTTTTCAATTTGATTTGATTATTTAATATATAATTTAATTTAATTTAAAAAAAAAAAAGACAATTTCGAAGAGGTTAGTTTTCCAGTCAGATTTGTTTTCAATACAACTTTTTATTTAATTCAATTAATTACAATTTAGGTATATTGTATTATTTGAACGTGTTCTCTTCAGAAATAAATCTTTTTTTTTATTATTCCAGCTATATAAAAAGATATTTTTTATTAAATCACAAATTCTCTTTTGGCGTTTTAGAAAATGATTATATATATATATTTTTTGTCAAATCCTTTCTCTCTTTGTTTTTGAAATAGAAATCACATATTTTAAAATAATGAGATTACTCTGCTACTCGTTTTTCGATTACTAAATGTCAGAATAATATTAATTTAGAAAAAAGATAATTAGAAGTTAATGTCCAAAAAATTGACGTTTCTGATTCTCTTTTTTGAGTTATAACGACAAGAAATAAGCCACATTCGAGTTTATTATCATACTATTTTATAAATAATGTAACATGACTCACTAAATTAACGGCTACACACGAGATTTATTTTGTTTTCTGATGAAATATTCTATCGCTGTTCGGGGGCCCAGGGCGTGTTGCGCCTCCCCCTTTGCTAGGGATATATAAGCCAATTCTGCATTTTCTTCTTTTAATATCACTCTTATTCATCCACTATCTTTAGAAAGAACAAAGTTTCTTCTTTTTAGTGGTGTGTCGTTGATAGTGAGTGTGACAAAGTTAAAGGGCTTTCTAAAAATGTTTCAATTTCTATCGTATTTATAAAAACAATATAATAATCACATGGTAGCTTTGCCACTCCCTATATTATAAAAAAATAATTTGCATTCTTGATTTTGGTGCCCAAATTGCATTGTAAAAAAAGCATCTTTCTCATTTTATCTTGAATCTAGGAGATAATAAATCGTAGATGCTTATTCAACCAAAATCACTGTGTTTGTAGCTCGAAATAGGTATCTATGATGAATTGCTTTGACAGAGGGATTTTACCCAATTTGACATCAGATTAAAGAGTTGACTTGATGACATACATACCTGCAATCGCTTATTACTAAAAGAGAGAGAATTCAAACTCAAAATCAGCAAAATATAACTTTGGCCCAGGACAGTGGTGAAGTTCTTGTCTTATGTGCTAAGGGGCAGGGTTTTGCATCATGACTAGGGCTCGGATTTATAGGCACTGAAAATCTTTAAAATAGGCAGGCAACTATGCACTAAAAATTATTAAAATAGGCTCTTAAAAAGGCATTTATTGTAAAAAGGCACTTGAAATGCATTATTTAAGAAATAATATAAAAAAATTTAAAAAATTGATGTCTTATTTTTGGTAATCTGATGTGACTGGTCGCACAACACACAATTTTTTCTTAATTTCGGTAATTTAAAGGCGCATTCTGTACTTGTTTGCCAGAATATAAATACAAATCAAATTTTTAAGTACTAATTTTTAAAATTTTACATTAAAAATAAAAAAAGTATTTTTTTTAAATCTTGGGGGGGGATTACCCCCTTTACCCCCCTTGAAATATTTTCTTGATAATTCAAAAAAATTTTAAATTTAGACTATGTATAGCTCGTAAAAAAATTGAAATTGGCTATTTGAACTTAAAATAGGCACTAAAAAAGGCATTTATAGATGAAATAGGCACTAAAACCCAGAATCGGGCAAAATAGGCATTATAGGCACTAACAAATGCCTCTTCTTTTAATCAGAATTTCATGAAACGTATACATATCATATTGGCCTAAATTTTAAGCCATAAATTAAAAAAAGGCAAATAGGGCGAAATCCAAGCCCTAATCATGACAAATATTCATTATAATTGAACTAAATTAGAGGCTGAGTCTAAATGACTTCCGATGCCGAAAAATAGCTTAAAAAAAAAAGTTCATATATATATATACTAGGTGGGGTGTTCCACCCTGGGTAGATAGAAAACTTGGTCCATTGGATGCTAATTTATTGGCCCGGTTGATTGTCACAACATCCGGTACGAGAAAAGAAATTAATATATAACGCCAAAAGCCATTCATTACATGAGTGTGAGTTGTAGCTATATTAATCCTTAAATACACAGCATACATACAATTTTATTTCATTTAAATTAAAATTAAATATATTATAGAAATTAAACTCTAGGTTATTTAAATAAAAGAAACTTGTGTTTTCTTTCTTGGACAAAAAGTGACAGGTAGTATGTCGTTTTTTTTGGTATATTTATTAAAAATATTGTAGATTAATTTTCAATAATATTTATTTTTTGGTTTACAGCTGAGCTAACATGTTACAGTTCTGATGATGGCTCTCATGGTGGCCGAAACATGTTAGCTCACCCGTAAACCAAAAATCTATTTTTAATAATTATACCAAAAAAACGACATACTACCTGTCACTTTTTGTCCAAGAAAGAAAACACAAGTTTCTTTTATTTAAGGACTGCATCCACCATTTTATCAAACTAGGTTATTTGTTTTAAAGGTTTTATTAATGAAAAAATTAACACTTGATACGTATTTTGACAATTACTAGTACTTGTCATCATCAGAAGTGATTACATTCTAATGACTTCTTCTTCTTCTGTCCCCGCGATGCGGGGTCGGCGGACCTCACTCTTTCCCTCCAACCCTATCTTACGTTTTTACGACCGGAAGAAATAAAACAGGCCGGCCCGTCGCACGAAAAGAGGAAGGCAGAGACATACATTTAAAGAACTGAAGGACTGCCTGGGCCAGCTCGGGCAGCTCGTGGTCGCCATCCACGAACCCGCAAGATGTGAGCCCCTAATGACTTCTGTAATTGTCGAAATACCTATCAGTTGAAGACGAAATAAAATTTCGGCCCGAATTATTTAATTTTCCTCTGTCGACGTTTCGGGGACTAACCGTCACCCATCTTCAGGACCGATTTTGTTGGTAGCTGTCCTCAATGGTACTCCCAGAAACGCAGGATTATATATAAATATTATTAAT
>JAKCPI010030078.1:0-18465 GCA_023213315.1 Euborellia annulipes | reverse complement strand
AAAGTAGAAACATGAATGAATACAATTGTCTGTACATTTTTATAATCTTTTAAATAATCATACACATACAGATAGATTAAAAAACCTTTTTTAATTTTTTTAAGGCAATATTGAAAAGGTTTTTTAATCTATCTGTATGTGTATGATTATTTAAAAGATTATAAACATGTACAGACAATTGTATTCATTCATGTTTCTACTTTATTTAATTATTTCTTCCATTTTAAGAATACATATACATATATAAAAAATGTTCTTGTAAAAATATATTTGGCTTGTAATAACACATGTTATAAATTATTGTTGCAGATCTGATGATGGTCTCTTGGTAGACCGAAACTGGTAGTTTATTGTGCGCACCAGTGATGACTTAATAAAAATCCTGAAAATAAAAAAAATTGTTTTAATTTTTTTATAATACTTGCTAGAAGATCAAGAGCAAAAAGTACTAAACTTCCAACATATGTTAGACAAAAGTTTTTGTTTCAACGATTATCATATTTATTGATAAACAAGTTTGTGCACATGTACAGTACTGTATATTTTTGTATAACAGGCGAGTTGCTTCCAGTCAATGTAAAAGAATAAATTTATTTAGGAAATTGCAAGGATATTTGTTTTAAAAATTTATCAGAGTGCTGCTGACAATAGATCTGTCCTAATGTATCATTCCCATCAGATTTTTGCAGCATCAGACAACAAACAAAAGAAAAAAAAAAAAATTGCCAAATTTTAACATCAAAAATGAATGCAAGTTGTGATTTGATTTGAAATCAATTTGGAACTCTTGTGAATATTTAACTCTTGATGTGTGTGTGTGTGTGTGCCAATTTGTAAATTTCACTCGTTTATTCATTCATTCATTCATTCATTGGAGGTAATTTGGAGAGTTGGATGCATTCCTGGAAAACTCCCATCCCAAATCAACTCCATTAGTCAAATATAAATGCATTCAACAAGAAAAAAATTTTTAATTTAATCTTATTCATCCGGTTTGATTGATTCAAATTTATTATCATATCCATTTAGCAAGCTCAAAAATCTATTTCAATTTTATGGTCGTAATATCCAAAATATAAAATTTTTTGCCTTTTTTTATGGACAAATATAAAAATTTTAATATTTACATTAAACAAAAAACAGTAGAGTAATTAACATAATGCTGTTCTAATCAACGAGGATTGTTGTTTTAAAATCTGATATTGTTTAAAACGCAACCATCATTTGTTATGCCCTTTGAAATGGATTTTAATTCAATTCCCATTTCGCTATTTTGAATTTTAATGACGTAGTCAGGGTTTTTTTTGTTTGGGGAACTCATAATGAATATAATTACATGTATTAGAGGAAAAGGCCTAAATTCCGGCTACCATTTACGTTTTTCACCATATTTTAGTGAAGTAATTAAAATGGTTTTTACTTTATCTTACCTCTATATATGTTAATATAAATAGAGAGAAAGTATTGGATTCATGTCAAAAATTCGATGTCTAGACTTTGACGGATATACATGTTTTGAGGTCTCCTGAATCCAAATAAGTGGTTTTCGCGGACTGGTCTCTGTGTTTATGTGTGTATGTGTATGGGTTCAATTTAAAGCATCAAGGAATTGAGCTAGGAGGTTGAAATTTTATATTTAAGTTAGACATCCACCTAGGGCGTGAAAATAAGCTTTTAATCAAAATCAGCCAAAGAGTACTAGTACTTTACTGATGTACTTTTTCAGGTTTTTTTGATTTTCTCAAAATTCGCTCCAACGATTTTGATTAAAATTCAAAAATCAATTATTTTTTAGATGCTCTTTCAAATGTATATTCTCATTTTGTCATTGAAATCTTTTGAAGACCACTTTACTCTTGTACTCCATAGAAGGAGAGGATAAATGGTTGTCATAGTTAAGAAAAATATAAATATTTTCCCATACTAATATATTTTACATCTTGAATTCTAATATATCGGCGGAAACTAAATATATGTTGACAAGAAAAATCTGGTTTGACAAAACTTTCGATTACTGGTACCGAAGGTAAGAGAAAGTTGTGTGCTGTGCGACAGTCACACCAGATTTTTTCCTTTCCGTAAAGTTAAAGGGTTAAAGATTTAATAACAGATCGGCTTTTCTGTACTTATATCTCTCTATTCGGTTTTTACTGTCAGAACTGCGTCACTCTGATGAGTAACTTTCATTGGAAAAATACTGAGATGGGTTCCCGTTTCCTTCCTCAGGAGGAGGCATTTCAAATAAAGTTGAATAATTTTTTGCGATGAGGTGGATTTGAACTCGAGTTGTCTTTAACTTAGGATTATAAGCTTAACTGCTTTATCCCCTCGGCTAATCTCGGAAATCCCCCGAGTAGGCCCGAAAACCGCCGAAGACGGGCAGCCCGGTTAATTTATCTATAGAATAAATTTTAAGTGACACAAACTAGATTTAATTTTTCTTTGGGAAATTTATTTAAAACTGAAAAGATCAAAAAATAATATGAAATCTTTGCTTTTTTTCTCTTTTTTATTCATCCAATTTATTTATTTATTTGAATATAGCGCAAAATATCTGGTCACTTTATTTATATTTATTATTAATATTCTATTCCTATTTTTAATTAGAATTGTATGTTTTTGTTGAACTAAAATAAAAAGAGCGATATTTTGATATTAACATATTTCAATATGTTTTTATTTATTATTATTTTTTTTTTTAACATATGAATATCATTTGATATATAGCTTATCAACATTAATGTTGTTTTTTTTTCGTTTATAAAATATCAAATTATTTTTAGGCAGGATTAAATTAAATGTTTTTTTTTTTTCAATCCTGGATATTCTTTTAATAGAGAGAGAGAGAGAGATGTGCTGGTGTGGCTTTGATGGATTGACGACAGACAGATGGTAGAGGAAACGAGAGGGTGAGGGAAGGTTCGATAAAAAGTAGCAAAATTATAGCCAAGCATCAACCAATTGATATTTCAACATCATTTGGAGTTTTTTACTTTCTCTTACCTATTAGATATATATATATATATGCTGAAAAAATCGTACCAACAAATACTAGTACTTTACTGATGCACTTTTTCAGTTTTTTTCGATTTTCTCAAAATTCGCTTCAACGATCTTGATTAAAATTTAAAAATAAATTATATTTTAGATGCTCTTTAAAACGTATATTCTCATTTTGTCCTCAAAATTCTTTGAAGCGCACTCTACTCTTGTACTTCATAGGAAAGATAGGAGAAATGGTTGCCATGGTAACAAAATATAAATATTTTCCCATGTTTATAAATTTTACATCTTGAATTCTAATATATCGGCTGAAACTAAATACATGTCGACACGAAAAATCTGGTGTGACAAGCACAGAACACAACTTTCATTTATCGAAGGTAAGAGAAAGTTGTATGCTCTGCGACCAATCACACCAGATATTTTTTTCTTTTCCTTAATTATTAACGACTACATAAATGTTAAGAAATAATTGGACCAAAATAACAGAGCTTCGTTTGTTTAACATTAAAGAAAAAGGATCTTTCTTCTCTTTCTGCCCTTATGAATTTAATTTTAATTTTTGAAAAATATCTTTCTTTTTTTTTTTTGTTCGAAATCTCTTCCGGAGAGAATCGTAAATTTGCGGAAATGTCAAAACAAGAGTCGACATCTCCTCCACCCTTCTTTCTCCTTTTCTAACTTCTTATCTCGTAGCCATTTGTTAAATTCTTCTTTTTTTCGCTGTCTCTCTCTCTCTCTCTTAACGAAAGTACAAAATGACAGCTTTTTATGTAAAAACATTTGGCCATCCGACCGTATGGGCGCATTGTCAAATTGTATAATTTATAATAGTACCAAAATTATAAAATAAATAAAAATAGTAACGGGTATATTAATCTTGTTAAAATTTTAATCGTGGGACCCAAGTCAAGACTAGACATTTAAGCCCCCCCTCTATACATACAAATTATATTTCATATAGGATAAGAGAAAGTAAAATATAATAATTTACTCTAGCTAAAAAAAAAAAAACCAAAATGATTTATAAATACCCTAAAATAATCTTAAATTTTTCAAATTTTTGAAAAGATTTTCTTGAAACCCCCATCAAAAATTTCTGGCTACGGCTATGTCTTCTATTATATTTTGTTACCAACCATTTATTCTATCTTTCCTATGAAGTACAAGAGAAAAGTGTGTTTCAAACAATTTCAACGGCAAAATGAGAATATACATTTTAAAGAGCATTTAAAAAATAATTGATTTAGGAATTTTAATCAAAATCGAGAGTGAATTTTGAGAAAATCGAAAAAAAATGAAAAAGTAAGGAATTAGTACTTTTTGGCCGATTTTGTTCGAAAGATTCGTGTCACGTGCCAGTACCCAACTTAAATATAAAATACCAACCTTTCTTGAATTATTTTGTTCCTAGATACACACACAGACAGACCATGTTGCAAAAACCACTTTTTAGGCCTAAAGGGACCTCAAAACGTGTATATTCATCAACTTTTTGTCATGAATCCAATACTTTCTCCCTCTATATATAAATACAGATATAGGTAAGAGAAAGCAAAAATTAATAAAAATTGAGGTCTTATCCAAATCATTTTTTTTAACACTCACACTCTTTTCTCATTCACACACACATTCACACCGTCTTTCGGCAACTCAGGCCATATAAGACATTTACGATATCCGTTATTGATTAATATACATATTGGGGGTCCAGGCATTCTTATTTAAGCCATTTGGTATCCAAATGGCTTAAATAAAATCATCGGATTGTCTGGGGTCCGAACCCGCGACTTTTGGTATATGAGGTTAGCACGCTAACCCCTACACCAAGCCCCGAGAACGAAATCAATTAAAATTATCTTTTATTTGTCAATTTCTTTTTCTCTACAGAGAAAGAGGAGAATATTCCAAATAAATATTATTAACAGTGATAGATATATTATTTTCTCTCACCTGGGCCCCTTTTATGATTAAATCATATTTGCTTCTTCTCTTTAATAAAACGAAATTCGAAATCGCCGCCTTCGTTTATTAATTTAATAAATTTATTCTCTCTCTCTCTCTCTCTTGTTAAAAGCATCCTTCCTTCCTTCCTCTTTTTTTTTGTCATATTTCTTTCTCTTCTATAATTAAGTGAGAGAGAAAAAGAGAGCGAGAGAGATCGAATTTATTTACATGACAGAACAGCCCGAGTAAAGCATATTTCTTGATGCTTAGCGCTTTTATTTGCGCGCCCTTTTCTTGCATTAATAGAACATAAAATGAAATTTTCTCTCTCTGTCGGGGTGGTGGTCTTATTTAAAAAGAAACCCTCTCTCCACCATCACCTTTTTCTCTCAACCTCGAGCTCAATTAACTTTTATAAATGAACTTTGCTAATCACATTTCGAAATGTATTTATATCTTCTTTTGCTTTGCTACTTTTCTTTTAAAATAAAAATGGGCCTTGGGGCACTTTTATTTTTGAAATATTCATTTTAGAAGACACAATAGCCCTCAGGCAACTCTACGGGGAGAGGGAGTTGCTGTAACATCCCGTTCTGTGAAGAAGCTTTCCTCTCAGTGATGTATTCTTCGAAAGGTGTAGATGCTGAGGGAGTCCCTCCTCAAACTAGGACATCCTCTCTAGCGTAGAAGAGGTTGGGTAAAAGGAACCAGAAATAAACAATTCTCATTTCTAAATAATATTCATTTCTCGCTGTCACTTACATTTTTTTTTTCCATTTTACGATATTTTTTCTCGCAAATCGTCCATTGTATTTAAACGGATTTGCATTAATCATTGTAATATATTAAATAAAATAAAATTGAAGGCTTTTAAGATTTAAAATAAACAGCTGATAAATGCAATGTTGCCAGATCTATATTACGTGAAAAACTGCTCAAGTCAAAAGTCATTCATTTATTATTTTTGGTAATTAAATTATTAACTTAATACAATTATAAACTATGATAGGTCACGACTAAATTATAATAAGGAATTTATGCATTCAAATTTTTCATTTTATTAAAAAAAAAAATTTAGATTCTATTATGACTTGCGGGGTACTATCCGAACAACCTTAAAATTAGTAGCAAAAAAAAAAATCTCCCAACTTTATTTATGACATTTATTCTATCACGCATATAAGGATTATTCTAAAGCCAAGCTCAGGAATCGAACCTTGGTGACTTTGCTTTAAGCTAATTTCCATTATTTCAGTTCACACGATTAATCCTTTTTAATTATTATTACGAATTTAGTTTAATTGTGTTGGATTAATTTTTATTTTTTTCTCTCTCTCTTTTATTTTCGTAATTGCGCCTTTAAAAGCGAAGAATTTTATATTATTATTACCTGAAATTGGATTTCCTGTTTTATTACCTTAAGAGAAAATTCCGTTTTATGTTTCCTTCCTTTGTATTAAAATTTCATTCTAATATTAAAGGTGCTTTTCATATTAATTTTCTTTATTAGAAATCCTTGAGAAATTTTTTTTGACACTTTTTTTTTATACCTTAACTATTTATTATCATATTTTTTCTTTGCGAGTAATTGATCAAAAGGTTTACCAACAAACTAGCAGGGGCCTGCTCGGCCAGTACCCTGTAAATCATAATAGAAATTAAATTTTTTTAAAAATAAAATTAAAAATTAGAATGCATAAATTGATTATCATAACTTATAACTGGATTAAGTTATTAATTTCATAACCAAAAATAATAAATAAATGACTTTTGACTCAAGTATTTCTTTGCATAATATAGATCTGGCAACATTTGCATTTAATAGTTGTTATTTTGATCTTGTGTATTTTATTTATAATATTACACTGAGTAATGCAAATCAGTTTAGGAACAATGAGCTGGCTATTTGCGAGAAAAAATATAGAAAAAACGCAAGTGAAAGCGTGAAACGCGTTTTATTTTATGCGATGTTGCCAGACTAGTCTGAGTCACGTCATTCACTTATTTTTAAATATGGCCGACTGACATTTTCGTGAATTTTTTTCTCTTTCTTGTTAAAATATTTTTAAAAACCTTCGTCAGAAATTTTTGATTTTATTTTTAACGTATTCTACGGAAGTTAATTGATAAAAATTAAAGTTGTTTGTCTTTTTTATCTCTATCAGGAGTGGCCACATAATTCGATATGTGTGCGTTTCGTCGACATTCCCCATAGATTACATGTTAAATTTCAATTTTTTTAAAATTAATTACCCGATAACCCTTCGTCAAAACTGCTTCAAAAAATTATTTTATACGTATGTGCTAGTGATTAATAACATATTAAAAAATTAGCTTTTAATCTATTAAAGTGCCTTAATGTCCGAACAACCTTAAGATTCCTTAAGAATCAAAATTTAACTGGCTATTAAACAACATAATATAATTTTTCTTGGGAGGTGAGAGGGCTGAGATATATTTCTCAATTAGGCACTCACAGAGCTCCATTTCAAATAAAAAATAAATGAAGAGAGCCCTTTTATTATCGAATGAGCTTATAATAATATGTTTTGTGTTCTAATTGAAAAACATTTCACTCTCTTTCTCTTTCTCTCCGTTACATATAATATTGATATAATACCTCATTGATCTAAAAACAAATTTTTGTTTGCTCTCTAAACATACCATTATTTTTATTATTAAATTAAATATTTATCTTTTTATTTGTTTTAAAAACAACACGCAAAAGAGTGAGAAAAAGTGAGAGTAGAGGGAAAACAAAAAAATTCTTAAAAGAAATGAATTGATAAATAAGATGCAATTTTTACTTTCTCTTACCTCTATATATATATATATTAATATATATATAGAGAGAAAGTATTGAATTCATGTCAAAAATTCGAGATGACGAGATTTTGACGGATATACACGTTTTGAGGTTCCCTGAATCCAAAAAAGTGATTTTCGCGACATGGTCTGTCTGTGTGTCTGTGAACAAAATATCTCAAAAACTAAAAGAGCTACGAGGTTGAAATTTAATATTTAAGTAAGGCACCCTCCCAAAGGGTGGAAATAACCTTTTGAACAAAATCGGCCAAAAAGTACTACTACTTTACTGATGTAATTTTTCAGTTTTTTGCGATTTTCTCAAAATTCGCCTCAACGATTTTGTTTAAAATTCATAAATGAACTATTTTTAGAAGCTCTTTAAAAAGTATATCAGTGAAATTTTTTGTGAGAAGTACACTTTACTGATATTTAAGCATTCGTAGCTCAGCGCCATCTATGAATCGCGTGGCCAAGTTTGGAACTTAAGTACTAAGAGCAACTAAATATATCTCGACACAAAAAATCTGGTGCGACCAGACACACCAGATTCTTTTTTCTCTCTCGCCACTTCAATTTATTGCAAATATTTCGGTCCCTCTACAGGAGCCATCTTCAGGGTAGTCTATATATGAAAATTCTGAGAAGATGGCCTCTGTTGAAAGACCGAAATATTTGCAATAAAATGAAGTGACGAGAGAAAAGGTAAGACGGTATTTTTCTCCTTATCTTCCTAAAATGTAAATTGGTCACCGAAATAATTGTACTGTATCCTATAAAAGCGATTCTCGTTTCGAGACATCAGGCTTTGCCCCCCCCCCCCTACTAAAGATATACAAATTCCATTCTATACTCTTTTAATATTATCATCTTATCAAAGCTATATAAAGATAAGCAACATATAAACTTTAATATAATAAATTTTACATTCTACTGTTCAAATATTTGACCATTTTAACGAGAAGGCACTTAGGATGTATTTCTATACTAAAGCGATTAAATCAATTTCCGGTCTAATCAAGGGAAACTTAAATCTTTAAAAGATCTTGCTAGACATTTAATTAATATTCGCCTGTCTCAATGAATCCATCATTTAAATTGAAGGCTTCCCAACCATTATGGCATTAAATAACGGTAAATACGCATTACATTTTTTAATAAGTTATAAATAAATAATTTTAATTTTATTAACTTGCCACCACATGCTCTAAGTTGGGAATCATTCACTTAAATGATGAATTCTCTCACGTTCTGGTCGTTGGAGGTAAAGATGATTGAGTGGTGAGTTTACTCCAATGAGGTCAACCTGACTCCGTTAGGGAGTCGCTCCTTTAAGTTACGGACTCCCTACTAGAGTCAATTTGACCCCTGTTGAGTCTGACACTTGCTGATTTGCCTCCTCTGCGTCTTCTTTTCTTCTTCTCTCTTTGAATAATACTCACCATGAGAGGACCAGAACGTTTTTTAACAACAAGCTCTATAAAATTTTGTTCACATCTATCAACTTTTAGGGGGGTTTTATTAGGTGCCTCTAAATTTGTAACTTAAATAATTTTTCTATGAAAAAATTTGGAATGAAATTTTCTTAATAAGAGACTAAATTAAAAAAAAATCTAGTGTGACTGGCGCACAGCACACAACTTTCTCTTACCTTCGGTAATCGAAAGTTGTGCACTGTGCTTGTCACATCAGATTTTTTGTGTCGACATGTATTTAGTTCCCGGCAGTAGAGAATATTTGAATTCAGATGTAAAATTTATAAGGATGGGAAAATATTTATATTTTGTTACCATGGCAACCATTTCTCCTATCTTTCCTATGAAGAACAAGAGTAAAGTGTGCTTCAAACAATTTTGAGGGCAAAACGAGAATATACATTTGAAAGAGCATCTAAAAATAATTGATTTTTGAATTTTAATCAAAATCGTTAGAGCGAATTTTGAGAAAATCGAAAAAAAACTGAAAAGTACATCAGTAAAGTACTAGTACTCTTTGGCCGATTTTGATTAAAAGCTTATTTTTCCGGTCCCGGGGGTGTTTAACTTAAATATAAAATTTCAACCCCGTAACTCAATTCCTTCATGCTTAAAATTGAACACACACACACACACACCACCCACACACAGACAGACACACACACAGACAGACAGACCATGTCGCGAAAACCACTTTTTTGGATTCAGGGGACCTCAAAACGTGAAGATCCATCAAAATCTCGACATCGAATTTTTGACATGAATCCAATACTTTCTCTCTATATATATATTACATATATACATAGGTAAGAGAAAGTAAAAAACTATGATAGTTAATAGACAATATTTTTTATTAAAAAAATTCAAAAAATCCCTATTACGTAAATTTTAAAAATAAAAATAAAAATAAATAAATGCACAAACTTCTGTTAAAACTAAAAACACAAGATGCTATGTTTCAATATATTATTTATTGGTAAAAACACTTGATATTTAATAAATAAGAAATTATACATAATATTTAAGATATTATATATATCGCGTATGTGAGCCGCGAAACGGAAATTCACATAATTAAGTTAGGGCACTCCAAATACAAATTGGAGGATCCGTGGTCCGACTCCCGGGAGCCAAGGGCGGATACAAGGGGGGGGTAAAGGGGTAATTACCCCCCCCCCCGAGATTTAAAAAAACGGGAAAAAATTTTGAAACCGCGAACGGAACATAAAAAATTTTTGGTCCCGCGGGCGAAAAAAATTTTGGGTCTCTAAAAAACCGCGAACGGCACACGAAAAATTTTTGGTTCCGCGAAAAACAAAATTTTTCGTAGAAAAACTTTTGAGAACAGGCCCCCCCCCGAAAAATTTTCTATATACGCCTCTGGTGCTGTGCGACGAGTCACACCAGATTACCCCCCGAGAAACACCTCTGGATCCGCCCTTGCCGGGAGCACACCCTTATTTTTTCGGATATATGAATTAATAAATATTTAATTATGTAAACTTGTAACCACGGGTAATCACTTCTGATGATGACAAGGAATTGTCGAAATACGTATCAAGTGTTAATTTTTTAATTAATAAAACCTTTGAAACAAATAACCTAGTGTTTAATTTGTATATTTAATTTTAATTTTTAAACCAATGCGGATTTGGACAGCTTTCAGCTTGTCTTCCTCAGTGTCGCGTTTGTACCCGAAAGGGTTTATATTTTAATAATTAACAAATTTCAATTATTGATATCAATCATGTTTCAATTATTATTGTTAAAAAAAAGAAATAATTTTTTGGCACACTCCTTCCTGTTCGTACACACGTATTTATTTTCAATATAAAATGGAATTGCTTTGAAATTGAATAAATTTATTCTATTTTGCATCAGATAATAATAATTATTATTATATTGCAATTATTTTTCAAATGCATTAGATGAAATTAAAACATATTTAGAGCGATTGAAATAAAAACATATTTTCACTGTGTAATTTTAATGACGATTGATAAATTTGATCCCTCGAATTTCTAGCGCGATTTGCCTTGTCAAACTTTTTTAGCTCAAAAACTATTATATAATGCATAGTTATCAACATAAAGTTTATAACTTCTGGGACTTGGAGGAGGCTTTCTAACCGAGCTCTTCACCCTAACGATTATCGAATACCTTCCGGATACCCAATTAGCTCAGCCCAGAGATGCTGTTCCTACACTGTAAAAAAATGTAATTTTAGTATGTTATTGTATACTAAATTTACAAATGTTCCTTGTAAATGATAACTAACATTCATTTGTATACTAAATATACAAATCTATGCATTCAAATAATTTTGACAATAAAAAAACATTTTAAAATTAAAATTCTCTTCGAAATTAGAGTAAATATTGTAATTTTACAACACGGTTTATAAATTTACTATACAACGGCATTGTAATTTTACTTTTAAGTCTATCTGAGACGGCTAACATTGCCATCTTTTTCAATCAACTGTTTTATTCGGTTTCTTAATAAATACATTTTTGGCACTTTAAAGATTTATTAAAGGGGGGGGATTGGGGCCCCGGGGAGCCCTATTTTTTTATTTAAACATTTTGGTAAACAGATGATATAAAAAAAAATCCACCACCCCTCATTATATATACATTAATTAGAACTGTTATAGTCAAAATTTATAGTAAGGGGTGGTTAGGGAAAAGAGGGAGAGAGTGGGAGGGGGGAGGGGGGAGAGGAAAAAAGAAAAAAGAGAATGTTTTTTATAAAAAAAAAAAAAAAAAAAAAGATTTATTTCTGTTATAATAATATTAAGATAGCTTATATTTTTTTATTAAAAACTGCAGGAAATATATGTAAAGTCAAGTTAAATAGATTGCCCCCGGGTGTGGCGTAGTAGGTAGCGTGCCTACCTCCTATACCAAATGTCGCGGGTTCGGACCCAGGCAGTCCGATGATTTTATTTAAGCCATTTGGATACCAGATGGCTTAAATAGAAATGCCTGAACCCACAATAGATAATATATATTACAACGGTTATCGTCAAAGTCTTAAAGGGCCTAAGTTGCCGAAAAGACTGTGTGAATGTGTGTGTGAGTGTGAGTGTGAATGAGAAGTATGGGAAAGTTAAATAGATTTCAAATTTTTTTTAAATTAATAAAATATAATTTTTAAAATATTCAATTAAGAAATATTTTTTACATAAAATTTAGTAAAAATATGTATTAAAATAATTAGAATTAGTTTTATTAAGATTATTTAAAAACAAATTGCTGGGAAAGAATAAAGTATCATTCAAATGGAAAATATTGTTTACTACACGACAAACTCATATGCCAAATAACAGAGATGGAAGGAAGATTACTTCACTCCACTCAACTTCCAGTGTGCGACCCCCCCCTCCCCATTTGGCCCCGTCAGCAAACGCAAGTCACGAATTCGCCCAATCGCACCCCAAAGGTCAATCCCCTATGGTTTCAGTCTTAAATTATTATTTATTTTTTTGCTAAATATTAGTAAAATTACAACACTTATGTAAACGGTTTTTGCAAAGAGTTTTGTGAAATCATAGTTAAACTGGATAGTAAATGTAGTATATTTTTGTCTTGGAAATTTGTTTACAACAATAAAATCACAAACGCTAGAATCTCCTTGACTTTGCCATCGGGCTCCCAACGTAGAGATCCCAAATATCTAAAAAAAAGCAACCGTCTTCTTTCATTTCTAGTTTTTATTCATTGGCAAATCTCTTCTATATATTTGAAACTTATTAGAATAGAAAGATTCTTTTAAATAATAAAAAGAATTTTTATTGGAAAATATTCTTAACCAGAGTTGATTAGTTCTGAGGAAAGGGAAGGGAACATTTGGGAAATACTTGGAGTAGCAATTTTGGTCACCACCTGTGCCCTATTCCTTCCCTCCACCCCCTACCCTCTCCCTTCCTCTTTCTTTATTACTAATCTAACCAATGAACGAAGAAGATCTTCATTTGCTTTGATCCAATTCCAAGCAAATCTTTTTTATCTTCTGTCCAATAAAATAAAACAATTGCCTTCCAGATGCTCTCACCAATATTGGATGGATATTATCTATAGAGAGAGGTCCCCCTCCCCTCCGCCTCCTAGAGAGATTCAAAAAAGAATGAATTAGGAGGGTGAAGGAAGGAATTTTATTTCAATCTCAATCGATAATAATTAAACTTTCCAATTTTTACTTTCTCTTACGTTAATATATAGAGAGAGAAAGTATTGGATTCATGTCAAAAATTCGATGTCGAGATTTTGATGGATATACACGTTTTGAGGTCCCCTGAATCCAAAAAAGTGGTTTTTCGCGACATGGTCTGTCTGTCTGGGTGTGTGTTCAATTTTAAGCATGAAGGAATTGAGCTAGAAGGTTGAAATATTATATTTAAGTTTTGTATCCTCCTGGACCGTGAAAATAAGCTTTTAAACAAAATACAGTGATGTAGAATTATTTGTCTAGTTATTTTTTCTTGCCATCGTAACTGTGATAATTATTATTAAAAAAAAAAAAACATTCACACTTTTTTCTCATTCACACTCACATTCACAGAGTCTTTTCGGCAACTTAGGCCATTTAAGACTTTAAACGATACTCATATGTTATTAATATATCTATTGGGGATCCAGGCATTTCTATTTAAGCCATCTCGTATACAAATTGCTTAAATAAAATCATCGGACTGTCTGGGGTTCGAACCCGCGACGTTTGGTATAGGAGGTAGGCACGCTGCCTACTACTCCAAGCCCGAGGGCTGATAATTATTATCTAGTCATAATTCTTTTTTTGTCAGAGCGACTGTGCTGATTGTTGCTTGATTATGATTGTGTTTGAACTATGGACAGGAGAAGAGGATAGCGGACTATGATAAAAAAGAAAAAATTATTTAGTGTTTTGTATACTAGGTATGTAAACGCTTTTGTATGGAGAAATATATTCCAAAAAACGTCCTTCCAGAACATCATTTTTGTATAAATAATTTTTTTTTTTGGAATGGGTGCATAAGGTTCGAAGACCTATAATGACTGAAGATTGTAGGTTTTGGGGAAGATAGACACAAGGAGCTTGTTCCAATCAGGGGACAAAGGAAGATTGGAATTGTCCAGTTCTGTTAGTCGTGATCTGAACAGCATAGGTATGCTGGGACGATGCTTCTCTTGTGTTGCGTGTTTATGTTGCATTGGGTGGGATAATTGATTTTAATTCGGCAGAGCATTGACCATGGTAATACCTGTAGAAGAGAGAGTGCAGACACGCTTCTTCAATGATCTAGTGACTGTAGGGATGCAGTAAGGGTAGAATCACCTATCAGTCTAATTGCACGCCTCTGTATGGTGTCCAAGGAGGAGAGAGCGTCTTTCGGCTAAATAGATAAATATCTCCAAAAATGAGATCAAGAGTGTCCAATTTTTTTAAAATTTAAAAATACAAAGAGAAATTAATTAATTGAATAATATAGGTCCATATAATTATATTTTTACAATATTTTTGATTCATTATATCTAATCCTATATAATAATAATAATATTGCTTATTTGAATGCAATTATTATCATGAATCACATAAATAAATTGAATGGGTTGTCATTTGAATCCCCCCTACCTCCACCCCCGGTCCCCTCATTTGCTCTGTTATCAGTGTTGAATGTTGCATTATTTAATAATAAATTTAATGTGTGGAGATGAAATCAATTTGAATTGAAAATTGGAAAAAAAAAATCATTATCGGTTAGAAAATAAAAAGAGGAGGTGGGGAGAGGGGGGTGGATTGCGTGATTCGAGTTTACATGTGAGCCGAGACTAAAGGCTAAGAAGAAATAATAAGCTGACTATTGATTTCACGGTTTAAAAATAAGTACTTAAATTCCGTTTCGTTTTCTCCTTTGAATATTTAATTAAAAAAAAAAAAAAAAACTTCTGTGGCTAGGAAAGAACTCTATATTAAATTTGATGGATTATTATACCAGGCAATTCTACTAAGAGAGGGAGATGCTGTGACATCTAGTCCTGGGACGTAAAGAAGGTTCCCTCTCAGTGATGCATACTTCGAAAGGAGTCGGTGCTGAGGGAGTTCCTCCTCAAACTAGGACATCCTTCCTAGCATAGAAGAGGTTGAATAAAAAGAACCCGAAATAGGGATTAGTTCACTAGCGACAAATGAACGAAGGAGGTGGAATTAGAGTTATTTCACGGGATGCGGGATGCCGGTAGATGACTACGGGTTCGAGGTGTGTGTCTTCGTCCACGTAAGCACCTCGAGTAAATAAACGGGGATCCTGTTAGGAATTTTAAATAATAAAAATAATTTTATATTTTCTCTTATGGCACAATGGTGATTATGGTGGGTGGCTACGCCAGTATAATATTACAAAACGCAACAAATCTTTGAATAATTAAATTAGATCCTATTAAGGCCGTTTGTTATTTCAAGCCAGATGTCGATATCTGGACCGCCACCAACCAAAATGTTCTCCATTCAATATCCCTCTCGGTGTGTGTGTGTGGGGGGGGTGGTACGTTATAGATGCTATGATTTAATGGAGGAGTGTTAAATTTACATGTTTCAAAGACCTCCATTTGGATTTATAATCCTTTAAAGAGAGAACATGAAATTAAAATAGAAATTTGATATTAGCTAGATAGAATATGTTTAGAGAAAAATATATTTTTCATCATACATATTCTTTATAGAATATGTTTGTTTTTTATAACACGGAGTGTCCAACCTGTTCTTGAGCCACATTTGAGGATGTTTAAATTTTATTTTCGTTTTTCTATTTTTTTTTTTTTTTTTTTTTTTTTTTAAACATTCACACTTTTTCTCATTCACACTCACATTCACACACACATTCATACAGTCTTTTCGGCAACTTAGGCCATATAAGACTTTGACGATAACCGTTGTAAGGAATATATTTATTGTGGGGTCAGGCATTTCTATTTAAGCCATCTGGTATCCAAATGGCTTAAATAAAATCATCGGACTGCCTGGGTCCGAACCCGCGACGTTTGGTATAGGAGGGAGCGCGCTACCTACTACGCCAAACCCGGGGGCTTCGTTTTTCTAAATATCTCGTGTTACAATTAATATTAATGTGGTTGTGGTGTAGAGGATTTTTTATTTTTTCTCTGGGCTGCTGAGGCCAATAAGCTTATGTATAATAGATTTACGAGTGGTAACGATGACAACCAGGGGGTTTATTTAGCTTATTTTTTATTGATCTCCACTCAAACCATTCACTTGAAGCGAGAAGACCAATTGTTAACAAAAGTACAGATGGAGCTCAATCCGTTTTGGAATAATGTTTTTGTCAGTTCTGATGATGGTCGAAACCTAGGACCGAAACGTTAGCCGTGGTCTGATGCAAATAAAGAAAATTCTCTTCTTTTTTTTGATTTACACATATTTCTACTCTAAAAGCCAAATCTTACATCTTGAATTCTAATACATCGGCGGAAACTAACATCCCCTTTTTACTTTCTCTTACCTCTATGTATGTTAATATATATATATATATATATATATATAAGAGAGAGAGAGAGAGAAAGTATTGGTTCATTCAAAATCGGCCAAAAAGTACTAGTACATTACTGATGCACTTTTTCAGTTTTTTTTTTTTTTATTTTTTCAAAATTCGCTTTAACGATTTTGATTAAAATTCAAAAATCAACTATTTTTTACATTATCTTTAAAATGTATATTCTCATTTTGCCAGTGAAATCTTCTAAAGACCACTTTACTCTTGTACTTCATAGGAAGGATAGGAGAAATGGTTGCTATAGTAACAAAATATAAATATTTTCCATACTAATAAATCTTACATCTTGAATTCTAATACATCGGCGGAAACTAAATATATGTCGACACGAAAAATCTGGTGTGACAAGCACAGAACAAAACTTTGGATTACCGAAGGTAAGAGAAAGTTGTGTGCTGAGCTTCAGTCACACCAGATTTTTAAAATATTTATTTCTCTACATTTTAAGATCTGACTGAAACGCTACGATCATAAAATATAAATTCTAAACAAATTCAACAAACAAATTTTGTTTATTATCAAATGTTAAAATTTTACGTCTAAAAGCCAAGTCCAGTCGGAAACTAATTACTACCGTAGTTTGGCCTTTCAATAGTAGAGCCATTAGAGAGAGATGGTCATTTGATTAGGGGTATCTGTCTGTCGTCTGGCTGTCTGTCACTAAGAGAGAGAGAGCAAATGCAATTTTGATTGCCTGGGATTTATCTAATGGCCTAATTTCCAATTAGTTGCACGCCAACACCCAACACTCTCTCTCTCTGGGCTCCAGATTAGAGCAGCATCTGTATCAAAGGCAATCACTTTGTTGGAAACTTGGTTTTTAAAAAGCGATAACGCTCAATCTCTCTCTCTCTCTCTCTCTCTTAGTGTATATGAAACGGAAACCAATCTTTTTTTTTCACTTCTTTTAAGGAAGTAGATAATAAATCGAGCTGATAACATTTTCTAACGCTTTTAGAGAGCTGCTTCTTTGAAAGATAATAAACGCAAGATCACCTAAATCAAAACAAAAGAAGTGAAGAGAATTCGGATTCGATTTTTGCACTAGATTGGCAAATTGTTGTCTCAGGAAATTTAAAAAAAAAAAATAAAAAAGTTATTTTGAGTGATTTCGCTTCTATCCTTGATGGAATAGGAAATCAAAAAGAATTGAAATAAATAAAAGCAATATAAGGAGTTAAAGGGGGACAGTTCAACTATTATTACTTATACTAAGCGTGTATGCCAACCGAAAGCTTATCTGACATTGAACATTTTTCCGCCACTTTTTGAATAGATGCATAAGGTCCAAGGCCTATAATGACCAGTACTCGCTATGCATCCAGGAAGAAAAGGAGAACCATAAGCGTAAACCCAAACTGCGGAACTGAGAAGATGCCTGTTGAGATTAGACTTAAAAGTCGGAAGATTGTAGGTTTTGGAGCCCCTCAGGCAACTCTACGAGGAGAGACAGTTGCTGTGACATCCGTCTTGTGGAAGGGACGTAAAGAAGGTTCCTCTCCCTCTCAGTAATAAAATATAAATGGACCGTTTATTTTGAAAGTAGTGTAAGTCCATTAAAAAAAAGATATCACATAATTTATGCTTAAATTAATGTAAATTTTCTATATATAACTTGCTAGTGGTAAATTTCTTTAAAAAATTTCCATGTTTTTTGTACAATTGAAAATTAGTCGGTAAATAGAT
>JAKCPI010030077.1:0-23168 GCA_023213315.1 Euborellia annulipes | reverse complement strand
CTTTAGAATTATCAGGGCTGCCAACCGGTGAGGGGGGAAGGGTTGTATTTTTTAATAATGAAGAGATCAAGACGGTCAAAGCAAAATGAAGCGTTAACATTGTCGTTCATTAGAGGAATTTGTATTTTGCCTTATTTGTATTGTATTTGTTTTTTGTCTATTTTCCCTTCCTTTCTCAAAATTGAAATTTTGACTTTACCTGTAATTTTGAGTAAATGAATAAATAAATAAATTACTTAATGTTTGCATTGATTGAAAATATTATTAACAATAGGGATTCTCCAAAAACAAAGTCCTTAAAAAAAAATCTGGTGTGACTGGAGCACAGCACACAACTTTCTATTACCTTCGGTAATCGAAAGTTGTGTACTGTGCTTGTCTCACCAGATTTTTTTGTGTCGACATGTATTTAGTTTCCGACAGTACGGTACATTAGAATTTCAAGATGTAAAATTTAAAAGTATGTGAAAATATTTATATTTTGTTACCATGGCAACCATATCTCCTATCTTTCCTATGAAGTACAAGAGTAAAGTGGTCTTCAGAAGATTTCAATGCCAAAATGAGAATATGCATTTTATAGAGAATCTAAAAAATAATTGATTTATGAATTTAAAAAAAAATCGTTGAAGCGAATTTTGTGAAAATCGAAAAAAACTGAAAAAGTGCATCAGTAAAGTACTAGTACTCTTTGACCGATTTTGTTCAAAAGCTTCGTGTCACGTCCCATGGGGGTGCCTAACTTAAATATAAAATTTCAACCTCCTAGTTCTTTTCGTTCTTGAAATATTTTGTTCACAGTCAGACAGACACACACACCATGTCGCGAAAACCACTTTTTTGGATTCAGGGGACCTCAAAACGTGAAGATCCATCAAAATCTCGACATCGAATTTTTGACATGAATCCAATACGTACTTTCTCTCTCTATATATATTAACATATATTAATATATAGAGGTAAGAGAAAGTAAAAAAACAAATACCTCTCTCATAGGAACAAATTCTGATTTGCACCTCTGCTAATAAATAACTTTTAATAAAATGTTTTAAAAAATCTGGTGTGTCTATCGCACAGCACTTACCTTTGGTAAGAGAAAGTTGTGTTCTGTGCTTGCCACACCAGAATTTTTGTGTCGACATGTATTTAGTTTCCGCCGATATATTAGAATTCAAGATATAAATTTTGGAGTTTAGGCTTTTACAGTTGTTATCATTAATAAAAAAGATTACAACGTTTCGGTCACTCATTCTGTATTAAAGCTGAAGAAGGCCACAGAATGAGTGCTCGAAACGTTGTAATTTGTACAAATACACCACAATTAAACAGATTAATGCAAAAAAGAGTGAAATTTTATTTTGTTTTCTTAAACATCGTTCTTGTACAGTAGCCTATAATTTTGGTAAATCAAAATGGAATTTTTTTTTTTTTCTTCACATTCCTTTCTTATTTAATAGAATGAGAAGAAGAAGAAGAAGAGAGAGAGAGAGAAAAAAACGATCATTTAAAAGCATAAAAATATTTTCCTTTTATGTTTTGAATGGAAGTGCAATTTTTTTTTTTTTTTTTTTTTTTTTTTTTAATTCCATTTTCATTTTTATCAGATCGTGACTTGTAATATTTTTTTTTAATTATATGTCCATTTTTAATTAGAGGTCCATCTTATTAATCACGTCCATCCAGAGTGAGAGAGAGAGAGAGAGAGAGATAATCTGTGACGTCAAGGTCACACGCCTGGGGCGTATGTGGGCGCGCGCGTTCTTTAGGACTTCTGGTTTCGCAATCACTTTCTTTTCTGACAATTTGTGTACAAACACACACACACACACACACACACACAGACAATAGACACATTATCAATTCAAAACGATTATTATTAGAAAATTTGCAATTATTTCAGGCCAATCAATTCCTCTTCTTTTTACTTTCTTTTTTTTTTAATTCATACCATAATTATGTTATTAAGAGTGATGAGAAGATAAAGATGGAGATTTTGTTTTATGAATCAGGAAAAAGAAAGAGATGAGATGAAATTATAAAAACAAATAATAAATATCACATTAATTTATTTATAAAAACAAATAGAAAATAGCTCATAGCCAGTGGCGTAACTTACACCCCAGCAAATCCCTTGATTCAGGGAGAGCCCGGTCGCATGGGACCGAAAGCTTTGAAGACCCTCTGATTTGTGATGTAGTAGTAGGTTAGGCCTAAATAAATATAAAATTTACATTTCCTTCTAACTACTATTATTAAATTATATATTTTTTCATTTTGATTGTTTTTTGATTAAAATAAACTTTCTTATCTCTTATCGTTTCTTCCTCAGTCAAATTTTGGCTTCTTTTTCTTATTTTTCCTAATTCAATATTTTTTTTTTTTTTTTTTTTTTTAAACATTCACACTTTTTCATTCACACTCACACACACATACACACGGTCTTTTCTGCAACTTAGGCCATATAAATCTTTTAACTAGGGTCCGACCGAAACAATATTTTCAGCCGAAACCGAAACCGAATATTCGGCCTCAATCTTAGTTTACCGAACCGAAACAGAAACTTGTATTTCCTATACAAAATTCATATTATTTTACCTTTTTTTTTTTATTTTGAAATTTTTTCCGCCCTGCGGAAAATTTTTTTACCCTCCCGTGAAAATCATTTTACCTACGGAGACTAAATTTTTACCGCACCTTTTCCGCTTTTGCAAATCATTTGACCTTTTTTTTGCATGCGAGTCTCATATCATCTTTTCAGACTCAGCTTTCGGCCGTAACCGTAACCGAAACCGAATATTCGGTCGGTTCCTACTTTAAACCATAACCGTTATTATGAATATATAGGTCTATATATATATATATATATATTTTGGGGGTCCAGGCATTTTTTATTTAAGCCATTTGGTATCCAAATGGCTTAAATAAAATCATCGGACTGCCTGGGTCCGAACCCGCGACGTTTGGTATAGGAGGTAGGCACGCTACCTACTACGCCAAACCCGGGGGCTAATGTAGAAATATAGGCTTACATTAAAAAACAAATTTCATGGTTTTTATTTGCAAAATGTAAATTTGTAATAATGGGGCCCGAAAAAAGGTTTGCGGGGGGGGGGGGAGCAGCTAAAATTGGTTACGCCACTGCTCATGGCGTCCTCTTTTTTATTTATTTAGTTAAGAAATATATATTTACAAAAAAATAATATTTCTAGATCTCTCTTAAAAGATTTTCTCCAATTATTGAGAGAGGGTTTGTGGGATAATGTGGGCCTAATTACTTGTAAATACTGCGTGTCAAAAATAGTGGAACATTTTTGTTTCTTCTACAGAAGACCTGTTCTAATCTATCTTAATGATACTGTAATATATTAAACCTTTATTAAGAAAAATCTTAAACATTTCTAAGTAAATTTAACACAAATCCATATCATTTTAATAAATAATTACAATTTAAATAAAGCAAAGACAAAAATGTCTATTTTCAATTTGAGGGACAAATCAACAAAATCTCGATATGTTTTGTTGGATATTAATTACAAATTTTGTTTTTATAAGAATTTCCAATAAAATAGACAGAGAAAAACTGAAATGGAAAGATTATTTTGAAATTTTAGAAATTTGGCGTTAATAAAAAAAATTCGACATTTTTGTCTTTGTTTAATTTAAATTGTAATTATTTATTAAAATGATATGGATTTGTGTTAAATTTACTTAGATGTTAAGATATTTCATATTAAATTTTTAATAAATTACAGTAGCATTAAGGTAGATTAGAAATAAAAGCGGATACAAGGGGGGGGTAAAAGGGTAATTACCCCCCCCCCGAGATTTGAAAAAAAAAAAAAAAAAAAAAAACTTTTTGGCAAAAAAATTTATTTTTAATGTAAAATTTTAAATATTAATACTTAAAAATTTGATTTGTATTTATATTCTGGCAAACAAGTACAGAATGCGCCTTTAAATTAACGAAATTAAGAAAAAATTGTGTGCTGTGCGACCAGTCACACCAGATTACCCCCCACCCGAGAAACACCTCTGGATCCGCCCTTGATTAGAAAATCAGGAGATGTGTGTTCGATTTGCCTTTAGATTAGAGACTGATTGATGGTGAGTGTTGAACCAGAAGTTATGTCAACTGACGAATATAATATTCAGGAACTGCCAAGACCTCGAGGTAAACAAAACACGTCCTGATGAAGGTTTGAAGAATCGGCCGAAACGTCATTGTTGTTCAAAGAATCAAGATAAAAAAAAAATTTCTTTATTTTAATTTGGCTGCCTTTATCTCTTTATTATAAAATATATGTATATTTTGTAAAATTGTGCGGTTCAAGATGGACTTGTTTAATAAATAATAAATCTCTTTCTTCACCTATTGAATAATTTTGAAATCTGGTTCACCCCGAGATGACAAAAGAGTATTTATTAATTGTGCCAATGAAATAAATTCCTGGCAAATGAATCAGCCAGCATCCATCCTTCGGGACCCTCTCTTATCAGTGTGGTGATAAGAATCCCGTTAGAGCAAGCAAGCAAGCAAGCGCCCACTCAAGGAGAAGAGCTCCACGTGTTCCAACAAGCCAAACTGTGGGGACCTTGGATCACCAATTCATGATTGTAAATCTCTGTTTAATTTAACGACACACACACACAAATAGAAGGAATCTCTCTCTCTCTCTCTCTCTCTCTCTGCTTCCTTCCAATGGACCAGATAATAAAAATATTCCTCTATAGTGTGTGACCTCCAAGAGAATTTTATATTCCCGTCAATCTACAATATTAAATTTATTAATTAATAATGGTATCATTTTTTTAAAATTCCCAAGGAAACTCTGGCGCGTTATTGATTATTCAATTCACTCTCTGCATGCCATATAATACGTTATATAAGGCAAGTAGGCTGCTAACAAAATATTTATTTATATAAACAAATATATTTTAAACTAACTGATTCGTTATTTATTTAGCGTCTCGTTTTTGGGATACCATGCCAAGAAAATAAATTTTAGATTGAGGTAGACTAGAGGTAAAGCCTCCAAGTGCTGTTGGGTAGCCCCGAAGAACTAGCGTGTGGAACGTGCCAGTTGGTATAATCCGAAATCAACTTTTACAATTAAATAAGAGGAATATCCCTGACAGTTTTTAGTTTTAGTTAGTTTCTTGAATAATTAAAGTCATTATAGAGAGTTCAATTCGGGCCCCTAAATCCCCAAATGGGGACGCTCGCCCTGAAAATAAAATTTCCCCATTGAGTTTTATTTCTACTTATGAAAATTAAATAATTATAAATAATTAAATCTCTCAAATGAAAAATAATAAAAATTGTTACATAATTAAATTTTCGTTATTTTTATTTATTGGGTGAAAGGAGGAGATACCAGTCCCGAAAGGGACTGATTTTTGGGAGTAGGGAGGTGAAGGGCCTCTCACTCCCAATATTGGAACCGGGTTAATGGCAATTACGCTAGATACCGGTACTTGGGTTTGGTGCGTGCCTCCGTGCACGATGCACCAGGGGTAAATAACCGGGGAATGATTTTTTTGTAGGCTATTGAGGGTTTTTATGCCGTAATTTAAGCTTTTCCCTCAAATAAAAAAAAAAATTTTTATTTATTATACGATTTATTTTAGTAGGTATTAGTAGCTATTTATTTGACAAAAATTTTAGCTATATGTGTCAATATTTGAAGAATATTTATACGTTTATACATATAAGAGATGAGTGTCCGTGCGCTCGGGGCTTGGTGTAGAGGTTAGCCTGTTAACCTCGTATACCAAAAGTCAGGGGTTCGGACTAGGGATACGGAATCGAAAAAAAGTATCGATACTTGTACTTGGTATCGTATCGAAAGGAAAGTATCGATACCAGAAAGTATCGGATGAAATGTATCGATACCAGTAGGTATCGAGTATTTTTTAAAGTATGAGTATTTTTCCTCTTTTTTTAAGTTTTTTCGACATCTTAGGCTCCTGACGTCGTTCAAAAGGCCCAACGGAAGATTAATGCGTTATACTGGTATGCCATTTTCCCAAAGTGATGAGCACCAGGAGGACGGGGCTTTCTGAACCAAAATACGGATTTCGCCAAAATAAGTCTGTCCATTTTCACTGGTCGACAAACTTTTTTTCTTTCACAAAAATAAAGATATGAGATTCTACAAGTATTTTTCATAAATTCAAATATAATTTCAGATTTTTTAAAGTAGACTCCGCTTAAAAATATGCAGATAGTTTTAATACATTCAAAGTTTCACCCCAATAATTTAGACGTGCCGTAAACGGCTCAAAATTTAGAAAAATCGAGTTTTTTAAGTTTTTAAAAAAAATCTTGAAAATTCAAAATAAGACCCGTTTTAGAGCACATTTTCTATTAAAAATTTTTTTTTCTCTATATTTCTAAAACTGTGCCTGATAGAAAAATTCTATAATTACCTATCTGAATTCACTATAAAGAAAAAAGGTACTAAATTCACTAATCAGATTTCTTGTGAATTAAACCTTATCGACAAGTGTTATTATTTAGTTTATAATTTGGCTTTTCTATTTAATATTTTCGCACTTTAAAATTTAGTGGATACAGTTTGAAATAATACAAAAAAAAAAAAAAAAAAATTTAATTAGACATGTTATTAAATTGAAGGGTTTTTATTAAAAAGTATCAAATTTTCCATTATTAATAAATAATTATTAGGAATATGATGAAATAAAGTCTATTCCACAAATATCGACCATCTGTTATACGTATATCAACGAGAGAAAAAAAAATATAAAAGAATATACTATATTCTTTGGTAGAATGGCAATTAAAATATTTGTATAACGTTTAAAGTCTGTTTATATGGCCTAAGATGGCGAAAAAACTTAAAAAAAAATGATATTTAAATGAGTAATACTCATTCGATACTGGCAATCAAGTACTCATATGAGTAAAGTATCGAGTAAAAAAGTACTAGTATCGAAACAAAAGTATCGATACCAGTAAGTATCGATACTTTTTTCGTGTCCCTAGTTCGGACCCCAGGCAGTCCGATGATTTTATTTAAGCCATTTGGATACCAAATGGCTTAAATAAATGCCTGGACCCCCAATATATATAATTATTAATACAACGGTTATCGTAATATAATATGGCCTGAGTTGCCGAATAGACTGTGTGAATGTGTGTGGGCTTTCTCAATCAAAATACGGACTTTGTCAAAATAAAAATCTGTGCAATTAGTTTAGAATTTGGCTTTTATATTTAAATATTTGCGCTCTTTTAAATTTAGTAATTTTTTTCCCATTCACACTCCCACATATATACACAGTTTTCTAGGCAACTCATTTGGTATCCAAATGGCTTAAATAATATCATCGGACTGCCTGGGGTATTATCTATGCTGGGGTCCGAACCCGCGACCCTTGGTATATAAGGCCAGCACGCTTGCAACTACACCACGGCCCGAGGGCGAAATTTTTTTTTCTTCCTTAATAAACTCTATTTTACATATATCGACCTTTTGTTAAATATATAGACTATATAAAAAAAACACAAAGTGATGAATCTCATTTCGATTTTCTATTAGAAAAGAAAACAGGAGCAAAAAACAAATATGCGATATTCTTTGCAGAAACGTAATTAAAATATTTGTATAAAACGTCTAAAGTCTATATAACCTAAGACTACCGAAAAAAAAGAAAAAATATCTGAATGAGTACTTTTCATTCGATACCGGCAATCAAGTACTCATATGAGTAAAGTATCGAAACAAAAGTATCGAGTAAAAAAGTACTAGTATCGAATCAAAAGTATCGATACCAGTAAGTATCGATACTTTTTTCGTGTCCCTATGTGTGAGTGTGAATGAGAAAAATCTGGTGTGACTGTCGCACAGCACACAACTTTCTCTTACCTTCGGTAATCGAAAGTTGTGTTCTGTGCTTGTCACACCAGATTTTTTGTGTCGACATATATTTAGTTTCCGCCAATATATTAGAATTTAAGATGTCAAATTTATAAACATGGGAAAATATTTATATTTTGTTACCATGGCAACCATTTCTCCTATCTTTCCTATGAAGCACAAGAGTAAAGTGTGCTTCAAACAATTTTGAGGGCAAAACGAGAATATACATTTGAAAGAGCATCTAAAAAATAATTGATTTTTGAATTTTAATCAAAATCGTTAGAGCAAATTTTGAGAAAATCGAAAAAAACTGAAAAAGTACATCAGTAAAGTAATAATACTCTTTGGCTGATTTTGATTAAAAGCTTATTTTTCCGGTCCCGGGAGGTGTTTAACTTAAATATAAAATTTCAGCCTCATAGCTCAATTCCTTCATGCTTAAAAGTGAACACAGACACACACACCCACACCCACACACCCACACACCCACACACCCACACACCCACAGACAGACCATGTCGCGAAAACCACTTTTTTGGATTCAGGGGACCTCAAAACGTAAAGATCCATCAAAATCTCGACATCGAATTTTTGACATGAATCCAATACTATCTCTCTATATATATATTACATATATACATAGGTAAGAGAAAGTAAAAAAGTGTGAGTGTTTTTTTATAAAAAAAAAAGTATTTTTTTTTTAACCTATTGTATGCAATATAACGTAATTATTCACGAATTCTTAAATTTTAGTTCTTTTATCTCCGATTGTATCTCCTTAATATTGTATTTACAAGTTAGTAGTATCGGCGCTCAAAAATTTAAAACGAAAGTTCTTTTAGTTCTCTCATTTTTTTTTATCTCAAATCTTTTATTTTATTATTTATAGCATAAATAAATAATAAATAAAACACCTTTTAATAAAATAATATCCAATTGAATCGTTAATTTAGGCAATTTCTAATTAAAGTGATTAGATCAAAATTTTAACCTCACCTTAAAATTAAATTTCTTATCTATTCTATTGGTTTATTATTTATTAAAATTACAACTCTTAATTCAATTATTTACAAGATTATTAATTTTTTTTTATTATTAGAAGGAATTGGTAATTAATTTTTGGGTGGGGATTCCGGGTTCAAGGATTTTAAAATGAAAGAGGTTATTCTGTTATAACCGTTGTATATATAAGAATATACAATCTAGATCCCTTCGTTTTTAATCAACTAGCCGTGCCTGTCCGCTTTGGACGGGCACCGTGCCTAGACAGGAGGACCTTCGCCTTTTCTTAATCATTTCAGACCATAAATATACAAATCCAATCTGGTGTGACTGGTCGCACGGCACACAAGTTTCGATTACCGAAGGCAAGAGTGTCGACATATATTTGGACCGTTTATTTTGAAAGTGGTGTAAGTCCATTTTCTATTGTTTCGAGAAAATGAAAGGTTAACATATTTGTTTATTAAAAAAATATATTTACCGACCAATTTTCATTTGTACAAAACATGGGAATTTTTAAAGAAATTTACCACTAGCTATTTATACATAGAAAATTTACATTGATTTAAGCATAAATTATGTGATCTTTTTTATAAATAGACTTACACCACTTTCAAAATAAACGGTCCATTTAGTTTTCGAAAGTACAGTACATTTGAATTCAAGATGTAAAATTTATAAACATGGGAAAATATTTATATATTTTGTTACTATGGCAACCAACCATTTCTCCTATCTTTCCTATGAAGTACAAGAGTAAAGAAGCGGCTTAGCGTAGTTGGTAGCGCGCCTGCCTTGTGTACCAAGGATCGGGGGGTTCGTTCGTACCCCAGGCAGTCCGATGATTTTATTTAAGCCATTTGGATACCAAATGGTTTAAATAAGAATGCCTGGACCCCAATATATATATATTAGGGGTATGACTTTTCGACTTTTTTTTTGTTTAAAATTTCCTGTATCACTACACTGTTAAAAAAACTTCCAAAAAACTTCCTATACAAGTATAGGAACTCTGTTTCATAAACTGTTTATGAATATATTGAGAAAGTTCAATTTGTTGCCAACCTAACAAATTTCTTGTACATTTAAAATTAATTATTTTGGTAAAAATTGTTAATTTTAATTTTTATTTTTATAGCTATTTAGTTGAATTACTTTATAAAAATTATTTAATTAGTATGACTTCATAAATATTTAAATAGTTTAGAGCGCGAATTTCAAACCAGAATTTAATAAATTTAGATTTGTGAAATAAATTTTAAAAGAATAATTTCAAGTTTCCTTAAAATAATATTAATAAAATTCCTTGAAGTAGTCGAGTTATTTGAGATCGTTTAGACCAGTGATTCTCAACTTGTCGCGGTACACTTTTAACGATTTCAAAATTTGGCGGCACACAAAGAAAAAGATAAGTTTAAAAGTTGGTAATTTGTTCATAAACTTTTATATTAATTTTATTTCATATCCTGGGCATATTAATATTCAACCACGAAAGTATATGGAAAATGATTGAAAATTCATATTTTTTTTTTACAGTGTACTCAATGAACTTTTGCCTATTAATGACTAAAATGACGTTTATTCCATGAAACTATTAAAAAAGGTCACGCACAAACCACTTTGAAATTTTAGGTTGAATAGTCGCAGTCTTGTATAAGCTGGTATAGGGTTGGTAGATTCGGAGGCTGAATCGATTTTCGATTTTCGATTTTTAAAATCGAAACCAAATAATCGATTTTTAAAAAAATCGATTTTTGCCTTAAAAAAATCGATTTTAATCGATTTTCGATTTTTTTACAAAAAATCTTTCACTATGCCCATAAGTTGATTTTAAGGTTCTGCTTACGATTTCCAAGCGGTTTGTGGAGCAAGAAAAATAGAACGTTGCATTACTGATGCCCAAATCAATTTATTCCGTCTTTATAACTTCTTTAAAAACCAACACATTGTATATGGTATAACATATTTAGTGTTTATAACTTAAGTTTTAACGTTATAACGTAAATTTTAACAAACAAAGAGAACTAAACATCAGCTTCTATATTTCTCAAAAAATATGGTGAGACTCGTCGCACAGCACAACTTTCTCTTATCTTCAATAAGCGAAAGTTGTGTTCTGTCCTTGTCACACCAGATTTTTGTGTGGACATATATTTAGGGTCCGACAGTAAGCTTAAGGTACATTTGAATTCAAGATTTTTTTTCTAAAACACCCTTTTTTCTCATTCACACACACATTCACACAGTCTTCTCGGCAACTTAGGCCATTTAAGACTTTTACGATATACGATATCCGTTATTGATAATACACACATATTAGGGGTCCAGGCATTCCTATTTAAGCCATTTGGTATCCAAATCCAAGGCTTAAATAAAATCATCGGACTGCCTGGGGTCCGAATCCGCGACTTTTGGTATACGAGGTTAGCATGCTAACCACTACACCAAGTCCCGAGGGCTGAATTCAAGATTAAAATTTATAATCATGGGGAAATATTTATATTTTGTTACCATTGCAACAAATTCTCCTATCTTTCCTATGAAATACAAGAGTAAAGTGTACTTCAAAATGAAAATATACATTTTAAAGAGCATCTAAAAAATAATTGATTTTTGAATTTAAATCAAAATCGTTGAGGCTATTTTTAAGAAAATCAAAAAAACCTGAAAAACTACCTCAGTAAAGTACTAGTACTTTTTTGGCCAATTTTAATTAACCGCTTATTTTCTCGCTCCAGGGGTGCCTATCTTAAATTGCAACCTCATATATCAAATCCTTCAAGCTTAAAATTGAACACAGACGGACAGATCATGTCGCTAAAATCACTTTCTTGGAAAATCGAAAATCGAAAATCGGCCGTCAAAAATCGATTTTTTCGATTTTTTCAAAACACTGAATCGATTTCGATTTTAATCGAAAATCGAAGCTCAAAATCGATTTTCGATTAAAATCGAAATCGATTCGACCAACCCTAAGCTGGTATATAAGGGCGGTGTTAAAAGCGGGTAGTTGAGTTTTAATTGGCTTAATTTGTTTAATTTGGTGTCAATTATAACTTTCAGAACGCTCTAGAAAATCCCGGGGTGGGGGGGGGGGGGGGGGGTAAGGGACCCTCTGGGAAGGGGTAAGCCAAAATCATAGCTATACTGTATATTTTATTTTTCTAATAAAGATTTAATGATAAATTACTATATAAATTCTATTTATAAAAGCAAATTTTAGTATTTTTTTAAATTATTTTAAATAAAATATCGGCTGAAGCAAATGTTCGGAGAGAAAGGTACCCCAAACCCAAGTTTTTAGTTGCCTGCTCTATCTGCTGGATCGCCTTCTACGTGTTGACATGGGCGATGAGCTCCATGGGTTGACTAAATCACCAACATCCACTACTTCTTTGAGCAGGATTTGGTTAGCAATTATAATAAATTGAAAGGAGCCTTCAGCAACTTTAAAACTAAAATTAAGAAAACAAAGAAGAGACGACATGAAATTCCTCTAGCACCTCACTCGTGTCTTCTATTACTTCGCTGAGGAAGTAATGAAATATTTTTCGTGAAATTTCAACAAATTCCAAATATCAGCAATGCACGCTGGACCTCTTGAGCCATTTTAGCCCTTCTTGAGTTTATTATGATGCCTGAAATCCGCAAAAGGTTGCGCAAAATTTGTCCATTCATTTCTTACTAAGGGGCTGATCATTAAATCAGCAGCCAATGCTTTCGCGTTGAAGATTTTGATGAACTATCTGCAGCTCTGAATTAGCAGGGTTAAATTTCTTGAAAACCTACTGGAAAATAGATGAATTTCCAATCAACATTGCCCGAAACAACCAATGTTGTGAGCGTGCGGTGCAATCAAAGATATGGAAGAAGTCTACTAAGACTCCTCCCTCAACAAGGACAACCCCCCACTGAGATTCATCCTCAACAATGACCTTATCTAGAATATTTGACTTCCTTGTGACTTTAATGACCCTATATAAGTGACTCTAAAGCTTGTGTTCAATTTTGTATCTATTTAGAGTGACTTCAAAAAATTGGCAAAAAAATCTGATATATAAAATTTTCAAATCATTTTGTGCGTAACGTTTTTTTTATCAAATCACCTTGAAAATAAGATTTTATTCAATCTTTAGGAAAAGTTCATCAAGTTATGATACAGGGATCCGAGGTTGTAAAAAAGTCATACCCCTAATATATATATTCATAATAACGGTTACGTAAAAGTCTTATATGGACTAATTTGCCGAAAAGACTGTGTGTGAATGGGAAAATAGTAGGGTCCGACCGAAACAAGATTTTCAACCGAAACCGAATATTCGGCCTCAACCTTAGTTTCGGCCGAAACCGTAACCGAAACCGAAACTTGTATTTCCTATAAAAATTTTTTTTTCATTTTACCTTTTTTTTTTTGAATTTTTTTTTTCCCTCCCGTGAAAATCATTTTTACCTTTTTTTTTAGGGAGACTAAAATTTTTTTCTCCCTCAAGTGCAAATTATTTGACCTTTTTTTTTTGCATGCGAGTCTCATCCCATTTTTTCAGACTCTGGTTTCGGCCGGCCGAAAGGTTCGGCCACTTTTTGGCCGAAACCGAAACTACGGCCGAAACCATGATTTTTGGCCGAAACTGGCCGAAACCGTAACCGAAACCGAATATTCGGTCGGTTCCTAGAAAATAGTGCGAGTGTTAAAAAAAAACCAAGAGTAAAGTGGTCTTTAAAAGATTTCAATCGTAATATGAGAAAATATCCCAGCTAGCAGAACCTCGTCAAAATGACGTCCGAAATTGGTCATAACTGGTCAAAAGACGTCAAATGACTAATTAAAACCTAAAATAAAACGTCTTTTTTGTAACGTCTTTAAAACGTGCAAAATATCACATTATAAAGACGTACCGATCAGGTACCGATCACGACACTTATTATTACTTTCTCTTACCTCCATATTTTTATTTTAATACGCATGCGCACACATTTCGCGCATGCGCAACTGTTAGCACACACAAAGGATCGTACCGGTTCAGTTAGTGACAGTCTATTATCTATGGTGGCAGTTAATGAAGTCATGTCTTTTATTGCTGTTGAATTTATAAATAATGATGATCCTGTAATGGCTATAGTCTGTAACATTGTCTTTTATATAATAGTGTATAGAAAATCGCGTTTTTACAAAAGTATTAAAATAAAATATCGATATAGGTACTAATTAAAATTAAAAATTGAATAATTAAATCTCTCAATTATTATTTTATAATTAGTCATATATATATTAAATTTCAACTTTCCTATTTTTGTCATTTATATGGATAGAGAAGAGATGTATTTAACTGTTATTTGCTAAAATAATGTGTTTTATAATTATATTATTAATACAATTTAATTTTATATGTGAGTTTGTTTCTCATTTTATTTATCCATCAGATTATAAAAAGGTCAAAAAAAAGTCACGGAATCACGTTTTTTTGACGTTTCAAAATGTCGTCATCGGTCTGTGACATTAGTGCGTGATTTTTAGGTCATTTTGACGTCAAAAAATTGGTCAAAAAAAAGTCACGGAATCACGTTTTTTTGACGTTTCAAAATGTCGTCATCGGTCTGTGACATTAGTCCGTGATTTTTAGGTCATTTTGTCGTCAAACATAACGTCATTTCTGGTCATCTCTGACCAGTTTCCGACGTCATTTTGACGGGTCTCTGCTAGCTGGGTACATTTTAAAGTGTGTCTAAAAATAATTCTTTTTTTGAATTTTAATCAAAATCCTTGCAGCGAATTTTGAGAAAATCGAAAAAAACTGAAAAAGTGTATTAGTAAAGTACTAGTACTCTTTGGCCGATTTTGTTCAAAAGCTTCGTGTCACGTCCCATGGGGGTACCTAGGGCTGGACGGTAAACCGGTTTACCGGTAAAAACCGGTAAAAATTTTTTACCGAAAACGCGGTAACGAACCTCTAATTCGGTTTTTTCGAAAGTCGGTAAAAACTTATTTTTTCGGACGGTAAAAAATTTTGGTTCCGCGAAAAAAAAATGTTCCGCGGCGGCAAAAAAATTTTGGTTCCGCGAAAAACAAAAATGTTCCGCGGCGGCAAACTTTGGTTCCGCGGGCGGCAAAAATTGGCGTCTCTAAAAAAAAGGTAAAATATTTTTTCGGACGGGGAAAAATTCTGGTTCCGCGAAAAACAAAAATGTTCCGCGGCGGCAAACTTTGGTTCCGCGGGCGGTAAAAATTTTTTACCGACTTTCGAGAAAAACCGGTTTTTACCGACTTTCGAGAAAAACCGGTTTTTTTTTCATTATCGAGGTCGGTAATGAAAATCCATTACCGTCCAGCCCTAGGGGTACCCTACTTAAATATAAAATTTCAACTTCCTAGCTCTTTTCGTTCTTGAGATATTTTGTTCACAGGCAGACCATGTTGCGAAAACCACTTTTTGACCTCAAAACGTGTATATCCATCAAAATCTCAACATCGAAATGTTAACAAGAATCCATTACTTTCTCACTAATATAGATAAGAGAAAGAAAAAAAAAGATAGTTGGGAGGCCTAACTAGTGGATTGAAGGCGTTGACAGTTGATAGTATTTTTTTTTTTTTTTTTTTTTTTTTTTTTTTTTTGTGAATCATTGGTGTAATAAAAAAACAAAATTAAATTTATCTCCTCGTCTAGATTTTAGAAACACAAATCCCCTCATCACAAATTAACGAAATAAAATAAACAGCTTGAACCTAAAGTCAATAAATTTTTCAAATTAAGATTTTCATATTTGGCATTTAAATTTATATTCAGGCTATAAAACAGAACGGGGGCGGTGCGGTGACACTCAATGAGGGGGTGTGTGTTCGTGGTCTGTCCTTGCTCTCAGGGACGCTTAAAATTTCCCGCTCTTGATTAATTGCAGCTGATTGAAACGAAATTTTGATTAATTATTGAATAATAATTGTGTGATTTAATTTTAACTTTTTCTTTGTAACGCATTAAATCCGAATCTACTTGACGGATTTTAAAGGGCTTTAGGCTCTTTGGTCTGAAAATACTGAAATATTTTAAAGTATATTTTTATGCAGTTTTTTTTTTAATAAGGTAAATTCGTGAGTATTTTTACTTGTAAGAAAGCTTTGTTTAAAATTTTGATAAAAATCTGGTCGCACAGAACCAGGGGAGTATATAGGGGGGGGCCCGGGCTCCCCCTCGAAATTTTCCAAATGCATATACACATATAGGGATATAGAGACAATAATGGGCCCTCCCCCCCCGAAATGTTTGCTCAGCCCCGCAACACGAAAATTTAGGTTCCGCAAAAGAGGGATTGTTCCGCGGGTGGAAAAAATTTTGCGTATCTAAAAAAAAAAGGTAAAATATTTTTACGAACGGGAAAAATTTTTGGCATGAATCCAATACTTTTTTCTCTATATATATTAACATATATAGACCGGATGAATAAAAAAACATATATAGAGGTAAGAGAAAGTAAAAAAATTATATTCATGAAATATTTGGACTCTTTTCACATGATTTTACTTTGCAGGCTGCATCACGTCTGGTCTGGACAGCGGATGATGTTTGATATGAGGCCCTCCATCAAATGAGTTACTGAAGATGATCAGTGATCTCGTCAGAAATGTATTTGTCAATAAGAGGATAAAGGAGCAGGCAGCCAGCTAGTTAGTCTCCACTATTCACGGGATGTGATGTTGTGGAGAGAAGCCAGGAAGGAAGAGGACTCTATTGATTAAACAAATTCCTCTAAACAAAACAGTTTCGGCCATTTTCAGTTGTCTAAGAGTCTCTAATACCAAAAAGATGTTGATAAGAGAAGTGGCTGTTCAGCGATTAGAATGATAAAGACATCCTCTCTTCCTTCATCATTCTAATACCAAAAAGACTCTTAGACAACTGAAGATGGCACATTAAATTAGACGGAAACGTCTTGTTCAGAGGAGTTTGTTTAATCTTCTTCCTTCCTGACTGCTTTCCTCCACAATTCCTTCGTCAATTATATAACAAGTGTATGTTGTGTGTTTTGAATACCTGAAATCCAAGGTGACGTTGTGTATTGCGTTTTGTGTTATTATTTATTGATTTTGAATTGTATTTGCAATTTGAATTTAATCCTGGCTTCTTTATTCTTTTTAAAATCCTCATACCGGAACAAATTCTTCATCAATTTGTTTATCTGAACAATAAATACTGAAGATGGTATCCAGGCTGAAAAGACCCAAATTTTATTTCAAATAATTATTGGTGGCACCTCCTCCGCTACAATTTAATATTCTTTGAACAAATACAGATCCTCGGCAGGCGGCATAGCTAGTAACTTGGTTCCTTAACTATCTTTGAAGATAGATTGCATCTGTCTTCTAAATAATAAAATTTTAATTAAAAGCGCCCATAAAATAAAATTATTCTTTCGCTCTTGGTCTATTTTTTTTTAATTTTATTTGCACTGGGAGGTTTTTATTTATAATACCATTAATAATTAGTAGTTATTAGAGAGAGTGAGCGATGTTATCTTGGCGTAATTGCAACCAGGGAATAGGAAGGAATCCAGGTGCAAAATGCCTCAGGGCTTCACTGACTCACCCTCAGGGCTAACAACTTGACAAGTAACAATTAAATAATCTTTTTTTTATTAAATAATAAAAAAAAAAATGGTGCAAGGCTTTCTTATAACTACTCTAAACCAGGGATCGGCAAACTTTTTAGTTATTTGGAATCTAAATTCACAATTTATACAAGCAGGCTTCTCCTATAATGAATAATTTTAAAGAATATAAAATATAATAGTTCTTTTTTGTTAAAAACTTTTATTAAAAAAAAAAAAACAATTAAAATTAACGAAGCATCTCTTCTTCGCCATTGTTTACGAACTGCTCTCACCTCGCGATGCCATTTCGCTTGGTTGTGTATCGAAGAACTTGTTTTAAGAGTTCCTCATCATTGTTGAAGGTTTCACATCTCATTTGATATGACATGCACAAAAGAGATGATAATCCCTTGGTCTGGAGAGTTCGTTGGATGCGATAGAACCTCCCATTCGAGATAATCGAGATTAGGACACTTGACCAAGTCGTGCAGATGTCTAAATCAATGCGAAAGTTCCGCATTTACGGATGCGGATGCGAATATCCGCAACCCCCCCCTGGATCGTAATACTCCGACACGTTCTTTTTAGCGTTCTTGTTCAATATTTCTCAGTTCACCACAACTTTTCATTCCCAGCAAACACTGATCAATGTCTTCTTGGAATGGAGATTTTGTTTTATTTTTGGCTTTAGATTTTTTTTTTTTTAAACATTCCCACTTTTTTTCTCATTCACACTCACCACACACATTCACACAGTCTTTTCAGCAACTTCGGCGACTTTGACGATAGCCGTTAATATATATTATCTATTAGGAGTTAAGGCATTTCTATTTAAGCCATTTGGATACCAAATGGTTTAAATAAAATCATCGGACTGCCTGGGTCCGAACCCGCGACGTTTGGTATAGGAGGTAGGCACGCTACCTACTACGCCACACCCGGGGGCCTTTAGATTGAAATTGCCATTTTTGAACTTCTTATACTAATCTTGATCTGTCTATGAAACATCGCATTGTTTCTGTTTATTTTTGACTAACAAGGGGAGGGCACGACCTTGGCATTTCATTTTGGGATGAAACTTCGGGTGATGATTGTATACCGTTAGGGGGTTCACCCCTTGAAATAGTAACGCGCAACGCTCAATAGATACGGAGAAAATGACGTTTAAAAAATTCAAAGTTCGCTTATATACTAGTTAGGCTTTTTATATGACAATGGCGACAATAGTCTAGTAGGTAGCGTGTCTACCTACCAAATGGGCGCTTGGGGTTCGAATCTCGCCTCGACTTATTTTTTTTTTTTTTATTAAATTATTTATTTTATTGTTTTTATAATTAAATAAATTGATTATTTAATATTATAGATTATATATTAATAGAGAAATTTTTGTGAACGTAAATGATGTTTGTCTGTTTTCCAACTGATCTTTTAAAAAATAATTCATTGTTCTTGTAAAAATTATTCCGCTTTAATTAATTGTGCTAGATGCCGAAAAAGTTTTTGTTTCAAATGTTTTTATGATGATTATCATTCAGTCTCACGTTTGTAATAAAAAAGTATAATGTATAAATGCTTATAATGTAAAATCAAGAAATAAGATTGAAACTTTTTACTTATTAATAGCCTAAATTTTAGTATTTTGAAGAATAGTTTATTAAATAATAGTGTATTTATTTGGTAGTTATTTAAAATATTGCTATTGAATATAATTATGATTTAAAATTTAGTCTTTTTTTTGTTAGCAAAATAACACTATAGTTATTTATTAATAAATAATCTTTAATATTAAATAATAAATTTATTTAATAGTAAAAACAATAAAATAAATATTTTAATTAAAAAAAAAACAAGTCGTGCACGGGATTCGAACCCCAAGCGCCCATTTGGTAGGTAGACACGCTACCTACTAGACTATTGTCGCCATTGTCATATAAAAAGCCTAACTAGTATATAAGCGGACTTTGAATTTTTTAAACGTCATTTTCTCCGAAACTATTGAGCGTTGCGCGTTACTATTTCAAGGGGTGAACCCCCTAACGGTCTACAATCATCACCCGAAGTTTCATCCCAAAAATGAAATGCCAAGGTCGTGCCCTCCCCTTGTAAGATGAAAGACCAAAAAGAGGGTCTTGAAAATTCAGGTAATATATGAGGAAGTACAGAGAAATCTAATACAGTTTTCTACACACAAAATAAAGAGAAAAAGTAAAACGAAACGAAGTATGCTGGGTCAACAGTATTAAGGTTATGGAGAAAGAAAAAACAGCGCGAATGCTTTCCCGTTAAAACAATTTATTCGCAGATATTTCGTAAGCCTTACGCAAACCATCCTCAGTGTTGTAGTTCCAGTTGAAGCACTGAGGATGGTTTGCGTAAGGCTTACCGAAATATCTGCGAATAAATTGTTCTTAACGTGGAAAGCATTCGCTGTTTTTTCTTTCTCCATAACCTTAAAGAAAAATCTGGTGTGACTGTCGCACAGCACACAACTTTCTCTTACCTTCGGTAATCGAAAGTTGTGTACTGTGCTTGTCACACCAGATTTTTTGTGTCGACATGTATTTAGTTCCCGGCAGTAGGGAATATTTGAATTCAGATGTAAAATTTATAAGTATGGGAAAATATTTATATTTTGTAACCATGGCAACCATTTCTCCTATCTTTCCTATGAAGCACAAGAGTAAAGTGTGCTTCAAACAATTTCGAGGGCAAAACGAGAATATACATTTGAAAGAGCATCTAAAAAATAATTGATTTTTGAATTTTAATCAAAATCGTTAGAGCGAATTTTGAGAAAATCGAAAAAAACTGAAAAAGTACATCAGTAAAGTACTAGTACTTTTTGGCCGATTTTGATTAAAAGCTTATTTTCCGGTCCCGGGGGTGTTTAACTTAAATATAAAATTTTAACCTCCTAGCTCAATTCCTTCATGCTTAAAATTGAACACACCCACACACCCACCCACCCACACACACACAGACAGACCATGTCGCGAAAACCACTTTTTTGGATTCAGGGGACCTCAAAACGTGAAGATCCATCAAAATCTCGACATCGAATTTTTGACATGAATCCAATACTTTCTCTCTATATATATATTACATATATACATAGGTAAGAGAAAGTAAAAAGTAACAAATACAAATATTCTGAGAGCTCTTTGAGCGAAAACAACCGGCGTCATGACATGTTTGGTGGAAATTCCCTTCGACCGTGCCCTGGCCTAAAACTTCCTTCTGATTCTCTGATATATTTGTTGGTGGAGATAATAAAATTTAGGATAACTTATCCGAAAATATCGTATAAATATCTCTGGATCTTTTTTTTTTTTTAAACACTCACACTTTTTCTCATTCACACTCCCATTCACACCCCCATTCACAAGCTCTTTTCGGCAACTCAGGCGATTTAAGACGTTGACGATATCCCCGTTATTATTTTTAATATCTTTTGGGGGTCCAGGCATTTCTATTTAAGTCATTTGGTATCCAAATGGCTTAAATAAAATCATCGGACTTCCTGGGATCCGAGCCCGGGACGTTCGGTATAGAAGGTAGGCACGCTACCAACTAGACCAAGCCCATAGGCTGGATCTTTTAATAGAGAAAAGATTGTGCTGGAATTCTCCTGCACATTCCAGTGAACCCAATACTTCCTCTTTTTACTTCTTTCTTCTAATATGAGGCATGAGGGAGCAGCAATAACAACGTCCGTTTCATGTTGACAACTGACTTCATATACACTAAAGAGTTTTAGCGAAACCCTGTCTTGGATAGAGTGGAAGAAAACGGGGATGGCAGGGACACGGCTCGTCTAATGGAAATAGACCTTAAATACTACAAAAAATTCTGTAAACCAAGGTTTGTGAACATTTTCAGAACAATCGGTTCAGAGAGGCTTAGTAATGGACAATTTCTCTCTCTATCTCCTCTTCAAGATTTTCCATTTCATCATATTTCTTTTTAGATAAAATTTATTACTCTTTAAAAAAAATAATATATAAATTACAGAAGTAAGAAAAAAAAAATATTAACTAATAAATGGACATGATATCTATAATGATACAAAAAATCGCTATTTTTATGATTACATGTAAATTTTAAGTATTATTTTTTTAATTTATTCATTAGATGAGATAAAAAGAAATGAAAAGAAAAAAAGACATGTCTCTTATTTACTTGTATTATTAACAAGTTATTTTGTAAGCAGCCAAAAATAAAGAAATTTAGCGATAATACAAAGAATACTAAATTTTCGATACCCACATCCCTAATGGAGAGGCAATGGCGCGCATCAGGGTTATGGATGAAACGATACTTTTACTCGATACAGGTATCGGTCGCAAAGTATCGATACCTACCTCTCGTATCGTTCAATTTTTTCGAACAAATTAAAGATAAGCAAAAACAGCAATAAGTACTGATATTATATTTATTGATATAATATAAAAACAATTAGTATAGTAGCATATCGAATAGAACAAAAAAAAAAAGGAATCAAGATTCGCAGGAAACTTTGAGCAGGCAGAAAAATCATATTTTATTTAATTTCTCTATTTGCTGACGTTTCGGTCACCTTAATCACGAAGTAGAAAGCGCCTGGGTGGGACTTAATATTGTCCCTCACTGTACGTGTACCAACTATCGATACGAGTATTTTTGAACGATATTACTTGGTAATCGATTCCAAAAAGTACTTCTTAATATCGAAAGAAAAATATCGAGTGTACTTGTATTTACTCTATCATTTCATCCATAATCAGGGTGATCCACATTTATAGTTGTACAAAGATATTTTTTCAACATAAGATTTTGTAAAAAATTAAATGTGAACGATTCCCCATAAATTGCAAAAATAATAATTTAATATTCATATGATTAATTATAGAATACTGGAGAAAAAAAAAGAAGGTTAGTTTTCTTTCTTTTATTAAACCCTAATACGTGGTCCTGTTTAGGGCCATCTTAGAGCATTAGGGTTGTCAATATAAAGATGAAGATAAAGATGGCCCTAAAAAGAACCAAAACGTAAGCTATGAGGGTTTAATAAAAAAAAAAAAAACTAGTGATCTCTATATTATTATCTTACTACATCAAATAAAAAGATATAAAACCTCAAATATTAAATAACAATTGGGCTATTTAATTTTAATTTAAAACTATTCTGAATGATGGCGTTAGGGGTCTTAGAAAAATTGTTGCCAAAAAGCCCACTATTACGAAAATTTGCTAACAGATGGCAGAATGGTAGGGCTATATTTGATCTCATGTATTTGTTTGATTTTTCGATTAATCTTTTAACTAAAGAATAGCTTATAAATATTATTCGCTATCATTTTAACAGCATAAAAATGTATAAAATGAGGCTTATAGAGATAAGTGATCCTGATAATGCCGGCGTGATGAACTAGCACCATCTTTTGCAAAGTGCTCAGCTATTTGTCCGTTTTTTTTTTTTTTTCAGAAAATAAAAAACATTCACACTTTTTCTCTCATTCACCCTCCCCCCCCCTTCCACTGTCTTTTCGGCAGCTCCAGGCCATATAAGACATTTACGATAACAAATTATTTATGAATTTATATATATTAGGGAGGGTCCAGGCATTTTTATTTAAGCCATCTGGTATCAGATGGCTTAAATAAATCATCAGACGCCATACAGGGTCGAACCCGCGACAGTTTGGTATATGAGTTGGCACG
>JAKCPI010030076.1:0-19339 GCA_023213315.1 Euborellia annulipes | reverse complement strand
AAAATTTTCTTCTAAGTATCATCTTAATAGGCACTCTCTAATACACACTAGAGAAAAACAATGTGGTATTTGTCAAAAACAGTATTCATCTATATTTTTATTCGAAAAACACATGGATAAACACACCGATAAATCATCTTTCAAATGCGACATTTGTCAAAAAACTTTTCTTACTAAGAAATACCTCAAAAGACACGTCTATTTGCACACTAATGAATCACCTTTCAAATGCGACATTTGTCAGAAAACCTTTTCTACTAAGGAATATCTCAAAAGCCATATCTATATACACACCAATGAATCATCTTTCAAATGTACCATTTGTGCAAAAGCTTTCTTCGTGCCAAATATTTGACAATTCATCTAAGAACACACTCAAATGAAAGACCCTTCAAATGCGACATTTGTCAAAAAACTTTTCTACTAAAAAAAATCTCAAAAGCCACAACCATATACACACCAATAAATCACCTTTTAAAATGTACCATTTGTCAAAAAAGCTTTCTTCAGTGCGAAATATTTAACAATTCATTTAAGAACACACTCAAATGAAAGACCCTTCAAATGTGACTTATGTCAAAAAACCTTTTCTTCTAGTATCATCTTAATAGGCATTCCCTAATGCACGCCAGAGAAAAAACAATGTGGCATTTGTCAAAAACTGTTTTCATCTAAATATTTTTTCGAAAAACATATGGATAAACACACCGATAAATCATCTTTCAAATGCAACATTTGTCAAAAAACCTTTTCTACCTTAGAATATCTCAAAAGACACGTCAATTTACACGCTAATGAATCAACTTTCAAATGCGACATTTGTCAAAAAAGCTTTCTTAGTGGCAAATACTTAACAACTCATTTAAGAACACACACAAATGAAAGACCCTTCAAATGTGATATTTGTCAAAAGCAATTTTTTTCAAAAGGTATACTAACGAAACACAAACAGATTCATTCTGGTGTGTATAAATATGTTTGCGATATCTGTGGGAAAACGTTTTTAAAAAAAAGATTCTTTCACAAAACACTTGAGGACACATACAGGAGAAAAGCCTTTCAAATGTTTATTGTGCGACAAACATTTTACAATTAAAGGAGATATTAAAAGGCATATAAAAACACATACAGGCGAAAAACCGTTTAAATGTGACATATGTGGGAAGCAATTTTCTGTTAAATATCTATTTCTAAAACATAGTAAAATCCTTCACACAGAGGAGAAACCTTTCCAGTGTAATATTTGTAAAAAAAAATTTCCTACTAATCAACAACTTGAAAGGCACAAGAAAACGCACACCGGTAATAAACCTTTCAACGAACTGATTCCTTCTGTTAATTATAATTATGAATGTGATGTTTGTGAAAAAAAGTTCATAAGGAAAGATTCTTTCACAAAACACATGAGGACACATACAGGAGAAAAGCCTTTCCAATGTTTAATTTGCAACCAACGTTTTACATCTAAAGGAGATGTTAAAAGACATATGAAAACACATGACAGGCAAAATACCGTTTAAATGTGATATATGGGGAAGCAATTTTCTGTTAAATATCAACTTCTTAAATCAATTAAAATCCTTCACACAGGAAACCTTTCCAGTGTAATATTTGTTAAAAAAACTTTCCTACTAAACAACAATTTGAAAAGCACACTCACACCGTTAGTAAACATAATTTTAGAAATCTACCGGGAAATTGATTTTTTAGGCGGCAACCCTTAATACTGAACATATTCTTCAATGTTCTTCTCCTGATCCAAATTTTCAATCAAAATAGACGAGTTTTCAATAGAAATGATAATATTTTGAATTCTACCGGAAAATTAAAAACACAGAGAGATATAATTAAGTGAAGCAACCGGCCCTTAAGGATTTCAAAAAAAGCCAGTTAGGTAACTCCTAACCATCTAAATAAAAAAAGAAAAGATAATTTAATGATAAAATATTTTATTTTTAATATTTTATAATACAATATAATTACACATGATAAGGCAGGTACTTCCATTAGGATCAAATATCCATTTATTTTCTAAAGGATAAATAACATACTAATATTATAATATTTGGTTTAAAATAAATGAAGTTAAATAGTATTAAATAAACAAAGCTAAAGGAGAAAATAAAAATCTATGTTTATTTAAAAGAAAAAGTAATAAAGAATAAGAAATATTGCTAAATAATATTTAAAAAAAAAGGACTATCGTGCGTGCTTAGAGCAAACAATTCATTTAACATTAACTTTTTAAAAGCCAACCGCTATTTTTGAAGTAATTTTTTAAATGTTTCTCATTTTCATTATAATTATTGGATTCTGCGTCTTCGCTTTTTATATTTAAATTTTTCAATTGATGATCCTGAAAATAAAAAAAATAATTATTGAGGATTTTTTTCTCTTAATTTATTAGTTAAATAGTATATATATATAATTTATTATAAAGAATATATTATCTTCTTTTATAAACTAGAAAGTTTTTGAAATTATGTTCCGCACAATATGTTCAACTTTTGTTTTATTAACGATAAAATTGTGAAAGATTAAATACGTATTTATATATATTAAACCCAATAAAATATGTTTTCACATATATATTTTCAAAGTTTTTTCCCTTCCCACCTTTTTTTTTTTATTTAATTAAGGTCTTTTTCGCCATCGGAGGCCATTTAGACCCCGACCCTATTTATTTAAATGGATTTGTAGCTAATTCAATTTTAATAAATTTTGTCGCCTGAGACGAGATGCGAACCCGCGACCCTTGGTACAAAAGGCCAGCATGCTAACCCCTACACCAAAGCCCGAGGGCCCCTTTCGAAAAACATCTACTTTTTCCAACATCTATCTATATTATATATATATATATGTCGTAAACACTTCGTGAAATTAGACATTTCGTGAACTGACTAGACATTTCATGAGCTGCAGACAGATCATGTAATGATCGGTCAGTTACACGAAGTGACTAAAATTTTTAGGCACTTCATGAAATGCAATAGGGTCTCTCAGACAGCTTGGAATATTACAGCAATATTGCCAATCTTGCTCAATAATGACAATATTGCAGCAACATTGATGCAATATTGCAGCTTAAACAGCAAGATTTCAGCAATGTTGCTGCAATATTCCTGTCCGCTTAGCTTGGAATATTAGCAATTTATCCAAGATTCGCGATATTTCTGCAATATTCCAAGTTATCTGGGTTGTAATGTTACAGAATTACATGAAATGTCTAAGTTATTTAGACAGTTCATGAAATGTCTAATAGCCGTTTTGCCGATGGTGTAATATTTGTAACAAAACAAAATAAGAGAGCTGCTTCCAGAATAAAAATGGTCGTAGCAGCTGAAAAGGTGCTCAAAAAGCTTCCTGACTTTAAAATTAGTGACTGTGTACCTCCATTCAGTACCAAAAAGTTGAACGCGGCCACGGTGATTCTCAAAATATTATATTTGAAGGAGGTATATAGCTGAGTGTTGATAATCAAATAGGAAGAATAAATGAGCAAGCAGCTAGTTATATTTCAATTTATTAACAAACCAGAGCCGACGTTTCGGTCACATATGGGACCATCCTCAGGGCCAGGTTAATGTCTGAAAATACATATAATCCTCGCCAAGTTATATTGGGCATACACAATTGCACGTAACTTAATCATGATATTGCCTCAAATTTTGTTATTATCATGCCATGGACACAAAATTTGAGACAATATAACTTGGCGAGGATTATATGTATTTTCAGACATTAACCTGGCCCTGAGGATGGTTTCATATGTGACCGAAACGTCGGCCCTGGTTTATTAATAAATTGAAATATAACTAGCTGCTTGCTCATTTATTCTTCCTATTTAAAATATTATGTGTCATCACGGATCAAAAAGAAATTGTAAACCAGGTAGCAGTTACAAACGGGATTGTAAAAGAGTGGTTTCGATAGGAAAATCTTGTTCCAGCTGGTTCTCAGTTCTTTACTTGTGACGATGTTGATTTAAATAAACTTTTATCGCTGAGAGGAGCTGTGAGGAATTGCAGTGGTGGACAATGCTCGTGTAGAGCTTCAGATGTGCAATGGACAACTAAATGATGTGCTTGCAAAAAAGCAAAAGTATTATGCAACAATAGATGTCACGCCAGCTTATTACATGATCTGTCTGCAGTTCATTAAATGTCTAATTTCACGACATATATAATTCTCGAGAAACAACGCCAGGAAAATATTAGATAATTTTTAGACTAAGTTACATGGATGAAAATTGATAAATGTTTATGTAATGAAAATGGTTTCAGAAGAAGAAATTCGATGGCTGAGATGTAAATATCAGGATTAGGTAGATGTATGCAGACAGCAAAGAATAAAAGACTTTATTTAAATATCGTAGACGGTTCGAGAACGCATCGCTCCCATCTTCAGGACGATAAATTGTTAATTTAACAGGATCTTTATTCAAATGACTAATGATTATTTACTAATTTGCATCCAAGTAACTTCTAAAAACTATCAACTTAAGGGTCATATATATATTATTTTGTAGGGAACGCTCAAAAAATAATAATAAAAAAAAAATTCATTTACCGAAATTAGGACCGTTTTCAAAGTGATAAATTGCGAAGGTGTCAAGTGAAGTGAAGAGCAGAGCTGGAACACATAAAAAACATATTAGTATATAAAAACAAAGTTTGGGTGTGTAACTCTGGTCATTTGTGTACCAAATGGGTTCATAAATCTGTGAATTATTAAATTATAAAATAATTACAATTATACACTGCGAGCCAATAAAAACGTAAAATTTTGTTTCTTTTTTAAGACCTATTTTAATCTAACTTAATGATACTGTAATTTATTAAAAATTTAATATGAAATAATTTACACATTTCTAAGTAAATTTAACACAAATCCATATCAGTTTAATAAATAATTACAATTTAAATAAAACAAAGACAAAAATGTCGAAATTTTTTTATAAGCGCCATTTTTAAAATAATCTTTACATTTCAGATTTTCTTTATTTTATTGAATACTACTACTACTACTTCTTAGTCTTTTTCCCGCAGTGCGGGGTTGGCGTAATGGTTTTTTTGCGACCGGAAGAAATAGAAAAAGCCGGCCCGTCGAACGGTCTGAAAATATTGAAGGAAGGGACAGACATGTAAAGAAAAGAAGTACTGCCAGTCCCAGCTTGGGTAGCTCGTGGTCGCCATCCACGTACCCACAAGATGTGGGCCCCTGAGCAATGTCTATTTTATTTTATTGGATATTCTTATAAAAACAAAATTTTTAATTAATATCCAAAGAAACATCGAGATTTTGTTGAAATGGATTAGCGAGTGAGCAAAAAGCTCAATGATAAAACATTTTGCTCTATGCCAATGCACACTAATTGATCAAAAACGTTTTCGGGTAAAACATTTTGTACAAGAGCAAAACATTTTGTTCAATGATGTTGAATCATGTCCAATTGTGTTTAGCCTCCTCGGTGTGCGTTGACCCAAAGAAAAGCATTGAAAAAACAGTTTTTAGGCACGATTAGTCAAAAACGTTTTGTCCGAAAACGTTTTTGCTCAATTCGTGTGCGTTCTACGAGGTGAATGAGTTGCTCGTCTTATATTTCCTCTCAGTGATTCATTCTTCGAAAGAAGTCGGTGCTGAAGGAGTCCTTCCTAAAACTAGGAAGTTCTGCCTATCCAAGAAGAGTTTGGATTAAAGAAACCGGTTGGAACTAAAAATATGATTAGTTCATTAGAAGAGAAGGAGTTACGGGATATGAAAATTTCACTGGATGCTGGGGATCCCGTTAGGAATTTAAATGAAAAAAAATTTCCCAACTGATGAAATGGGCCGCGATGAAGAGTTTAGATATATTACGTACTTTAATCTCGTGTTGAGAAAGGAGTTGGTAGCCAGGTTGAGAGGAGAGAGGTTTAGTTATAGCCTCAGATTGTTCTTCTTCAGAGGCTTCATCACCATCCCCTCCGTTGCTGGTAATCTCCCTCTCGACTAGGCTACTACCTCCCCTTTCCTGGTTATTGTTGGTGCTGGTGCTGGTGTTGTCGGCGAAATGGGGACGTCGCATTCGGGAGTTTCCGTTTCGTAAAGGTAATACGGGGCCGCTTCTTTTTCTGTAAAAACCCATCACCACACCAAACATTCTGCTATAAAATTTCGAAATTGTGAACAAAAAGAAAATGTTAAATGAAATAATGGAAAAATACATTTCTTTTTTCGAAGAATTGGAATAAATATTGGATTTTCTTTCTATGTAAAGCAGGACAAGGTTCTAAACTCGTCCCAAATAAAGAGAAATTTATAGAGAGGATCATGGTGTAAAAATTTTAAATACTATAAGAAATTATAATTTCTCTTATGATGGAAACAGCAAAAGTTAATCTCAAAATAGCAAATAGCTTGAAGGTTTACTTCCCTTGTTATTCTGATCTTCGGAATTTTAAATTAATATTATATAATATTCATTAGCGGAAAATTTTATTGACTTCTGACGACTGTATTGCACAATTTAACAGTTTCGGTTTTACAAAAAACCATCATCATGCCTAAAATACATAAAAATTACATATAAACCCTTGAATTAGTTTATAAAAATTTTTTCTTTTAAATACACAAAATTTTATATTATAAAATCATATATTAATCCCTTAACCAACTTGATACATTTGATTTTTGTAAATTAACATTTAATCACTAATGTTTTATCCTTATTCAAAATCTTTTTGATATTATTGTATTGTAAATAAAATTTTTTCTTTTCAAAACTAAACCTTAATTTCCGCTAATGAATATTATATAATATTTAAAATTCCGAAGATGATCAGAATAACAAGGAAAGTAAAACTTCAAGCTATTGGCTACTTTAAAAAATATTTTATTAATTTGGGGGGTGACCGCTCAGATCCAAAAGGGGAATGCATTTTTCCATTTTTTCTTATTTAATATGCACTGAATTACAAAACATTTGTGTTATTCCTCCTTTTTCTAATAGATATGAAATGAAAAGAGAAAGAACATTACTTTTAATAAAATATTGCTGAATGACTACGTCAGTTTAATTCTTGAAATAAAATTTGTTTTTCACATCAAATAGAATCTGTAGATTTCCGTCAGAATATTATTTTATTGTCAGACAATCAAGAAAAAAAAAGATGAAATAAAAATGTCCTTAAAAATAATTTCTTTTCAATTTTCATACATGAAAATTTTTAAATTAATAGTGATTTATTATAAACAAATTTTATTTCATTATAATTCTAACATCTAAATAATAGATTATACAAGGTAATAAAAAGATAGAGGATTTAGTATTCCGAGTTAAAAATTATTCATTTTAAAAACACTAGGAAATATATATACTTTATTTTCTTACAAATTTCTTACTTTTTTCCATACTAAATTCTTTATCTCTTTATAATAATAACAAGCTCACCAAATAAAATGAAATCAGAGAGAAAATTTTTTTTTATCCAAATACAAAGCGATATCCTTTCTATTCAAATCTCTATTCATTAGAGAAATAATATAAATATATAATAATAAAATTTTTTTAATGTTTTTTTGCCCATTAACAAGATGTTTCTAAATATTTATGGGCTGAAGATCGATTTGGTTGATTATTTTAGCAAAAAAAAGTCAAATGTCCTTTGTAAAACAAGAATGGATATCGTTTTCGTTATTTTAAAAAGGGAGGAGGGAGGAAACAAAAGAAAATTCTCCTCTTAAAGAAAGATAATGGAAAAAAGGGCAAATGAAACAACATACCTTTTTTTTAAGGCCAGAGCTTGTAATAAATGGACGTATCCACTGCTGTCCTAAGTGAAATGAAAACTTATAAAATCTAAATTAATATGTTCCTTAAAAATAAATGAGAATGATTAACAAAAATAAAATAAATATATATATATGAAATACTCGTATGAATAAATTATATAATAATATAAAACTCTAAAAAAAAAAAGATTAAAAAAATGAATGAAAATGATGAATTAATGAAAAAATTAAAAAAAAAGGAGTCAAGTGTTTTTTGGGGGGTGGGGGTGGGGGTGGGGGAAGAAAAAGAGTGAGATAGAGAACTTACAGATCGTTTTTCTTTCCATTCATCGTGTTCTTGTCGTATTTGTTCGAAATGGAAACATTCTTCCAATTTGGTGATTCCATTTTGACGATATCGTAAAAGTTCGGCGCATCGTAAACGTAATTCTTGTTCACGAGCTAAATTTTGTAGGAATTGTTCATGTTCATGTGATGTATGAAATTGAGTGAAAACTCGCATTCGATCATAAAATTCTCTAAAAAAAAAAAGAAAAAATATATATATATTAAAATATAAAAATCTTTCTTTTGATTAAAACAATTTACCGTGGGCACTAGTTGAAACATTATAAATATACATTTTTTTCTGTACTGGCTGTAAGAGTTAACTATCAATATTGGAGTGGAATCAACAGCCAATGAAAGAATTTTTTCTTTTTTCAAGATCTTTATTGTCAGAGGCGACCGATGCGCATCTTTTTCGGTTTCGGCTTCATAGAGCTCAGGCCTAAAATTTTTTTATTTTTTAAATTAGATACATTTGGATATTAACAGGTTAAACTTTTTTTTATATAGACCTAGTACACAAAAGTCAATTTTTAAAATTTTAAATGAAAAACAGATTTTTCTTTTTATAAATGTTCTTTTACACACTGTACAGTATAATATTATTTCTCCTTAAGTGGTGATACTGAAGTTGGTTAATTAACAGAAAAAAGACGCTATATTTTCAGCAATTTTTATTAATTATCAAGGCAATATTTCCAGATATTTCGGAGACACTATCGGCACTCCTTCTTCAGTGGATTTCACCTCTTTCACCACATTACGGCCCTTATAATTAAAACGCTTGGAAGCGACATGTTATTTGACCAGCAATTATTAATCATTTAGAAAGAGGTGAAATCCACTGAAGAAGGAGTGCCGATAGTGTCTCCGAAATATCTGGAAATATTGCCTTGATAATTAATAAAAATTGCTGAAAATATAGCTGTCTAAAAAATAAAGGAATAAACATAATATTATTCTATATTTACATATTTGCCTATTCTTTTATTTTTTCATTTAAAATTTTAAATTTGTGTAGGCCTACTATATAAAAAAAATTCTAACTTGTTAATATCTAAATGTATCTCTAATACATGTATAAAATAAAAATTTTAGGCCTGAAGTTGAAACCGAAAAAGAAGAGCTACGGTCGCCTCAGTCAATAAAGATCCTGGAGAAAGAAAAAATTATATTTCTTTTTATATACATCCAAGTAACTTTCTGTTTTTTCCCATAAATTATTTTTTCGTATTGGTATATATAGTATAAGTGGATGAATGAGATAATAAGTTTGAGGAAGGATGAAATTGGATTTAAAATAAGAAGATATTTTAAAAAAATCTTTAAATATTCACAATTTGCAATTTAATTATTACAAAATTATGAGTTCTGATTTTTTTTTTGCTACTTTTTAAGAGTATAAGAAATATCAATACTTATAGTCTTTGATATATAAATATATAAGATCTTATATAAGCTTATATATATATACAATATATATATAATATAGCAAGTCAATTTTATTACCTTTGAATGGGATAATGAGTTTGAGTCAGGATGAAATTAGATTTAAAATGAGAAAATATTTTAAAAAATCTTCATTATCAAATATTCACAATTTGCAATTTAATTATTTCAAAATTATAAGTTCTGATTTTTTTTTTGCTACTTTTTAAGAGTATAGGTTATATCAATACTCTTATACTCTTTGATATATATATATATATATATATATATATATATATATATATATAATATAGCCAGTCAATTTTATTACCTTTCTTCTTTAGGTTTTTTTCTCGCCGATTTATTTTTTCGTGTTGGCTCAAAAAATTTTGATATCAAATGAAAATCATTCGCTACACGTTTTCTTCTTGTTCTTTCTCTTAATCTTCTAATATACATATCTACTTGCGCAAGTTTAAGTGCTGAAAATTCAATTTATAAAAAAAAAATAAATAAATTTAAATGAATAAGAGTTTATAAGGAAAATATTTTATTAACTTACCAACTTCTAATTCATCGTCTGGATTATTTATATATAGTGAGGAAATTTGAGATTCCGCCGAATAATCATATTCCTAAAATCAAGTAAAATTTGGTTATTAATAAAATAAATTAACTATAATATTCTGCCTCTCGCAGATCCGTTAGTGGTGATTCTTTTTCCTACATTGCTGAGCTAATCTCTTCATCTTTTATATCCATCTCTCCTTTAAATCATCAATCCTTCTTTTATCCTGTCCTACATTTCCTTCCAATACATCTTTCATTAAACAATTCCACCGCTCCAGTTCCTTTTTCTCTTACCCTCCTTAATACCTTCCTTACCATGTCCAAGCATTTAATATTTAACATCCTTCTCAAAATCCAAAGTTTCAATCCTTTTCTGATATCTACTTCTACTCAGCAATTTTCAAGTCTCATAGCACAAAATGGAACACTTGACCTTATCGTCAAAACTATTCCCATTCACTGTTCAAAATCATCTTTTTCCTGTTAAAAGCACCATTTGTCATTGGAATCCTTGCTTTATTAAGATGGAGAAATATCAGCACTATGATTAAATGAAAGAAACTGGAATACAAAGATAAACAGGTTGGAGAATGTATAATATATGTGACCTTCCACATGAAAAGGTACCAAATCTTCACTGGGCTAAATTTTCAGGATTTCCTAAAAAAGTTCAAAAAATGATTTTTTTTATTGCTGATTCCAATTCTCTAGTTCATCATCTTATATGATGAAATATACGATTCATCAGAATCGATGTACAGACAAAGAACAAGACAAAGGTGAGAAAGAGAAAAGGGACCAAACAAGACTTTAAACTCATTTTTCTCTAAACTAGGTTTTTCATAACCAAAATTTTAAAAATTCATATCTTCCAAACAAAAGTAGGAAAGAATTTACAGAAGTAAATTCAAAGGAGCGCTCTCACTGTGGATTTTCTGGACATTAAGCATTTTAATAAGAGGTTATTTCTCCATATTTAAGAAAAACAAGAACCTGCTTGAGGATTTATTTGCATTCATGGAATACACAAATGAAAAGAATACATAAATATTTCTCTATACATTTCCTATGGGAGAAATCGTAATTTTAAGAATTAATAAGTGGACGGTCACATATATGTCCTTTTATTGATAAACATTTCGATGCTGACGAATCAGTATCTTTGTAGATAAGGCATATATATATATATATATATATAAAATTTAAATTTCTAGTATATTATACAACTTGTTTATCTTTGTAATCCACTTTCTTCCAATTAATTTTCAATAATAAAATCATATATTCGTGTCTCAAGAAAGAGACGCCTCATAGCCATTCTAAAATAATAAAAAAAAAAAAAAAAAATTACCCAATCGAATTCATTCCTTTGAGGCATATAACCCAAAAGAGCCGCTTCTTCTTTTGAAATATCTAAAATAGGAGTTTTTGCTGTTTCCAGTGAAGGCTCAGATGGATCTGTTTTATTTGGAATATTTGGTCTTGAAGATGAGGACGGCCACGTCATTTTGCCAATATTCCCATTTATGAATCGTGAGATGTACTCCTTTTTCGCCTCTGAGGGAGAAAAAAAATATAAATATTTAATTAACAAATGCAAACAGCTTCTTTTTCAGTAAAAGAGATGGAAAAATTTAATGCATTTATTAAATATGCATAATAATAAATGTGTAAGTTTCGACTCACAAATTGTGAATTTGAACGAACGAAGAATATAAGTTGATTTGAAACAGGTCAAGATTACTAGAATTCTATACTAATTTATGATATATCCCCTTTTTAACCCATGTTCAAATGTATAAATTAGTAAAAAAAAAAAAAGCGAAGAAAGCAACAAAAGCACGTCCACGATTGAGGCATGCGAAAACGCAACTGAATAGGCATGTGCCTGTACGCTATATTCTGCGTTCAATTTTATGTTAAATAATAAAAATAGATATAAAATCCAATAAAATAATAAGTATTATAAATAAACATGATGGAGTAATTGCATCAAATATAGTAGTTAATACGTAATTATTACACATTTTAGTAAAAAATCGCAGAGCGTCTAATAAATTGGCCAAGGACTATATATATATATATATATATATATATATATGTTGTCATTTATTTTATTTATTGCTTCTTATTTAAATCCAGCCCTCAAATTTATGACAAGCTGAGAAAAATTAGTAGCCTGTCTTTATTTAAAAAAAAAAAAGTTTCTTACTAAAATTGTAAAAAAGAGAAGAAACAAAATATTGTATAGTTAGAATAAAAATTATATGAAATGTACAGTGAAGTCCCACCCTTGCGTTTTCTATTTGTGATTATTTCATTGTTTTTATAGAAGAAAATGAACATCTTTATTGGAAATTTTCTAAGTTTGAATCAAAGTTTTGTATTAAAAAATATATATTTTTTTAAAAAAAATTCAATAATCACATGTAGAAAACGCATGGGTGGGACTTAATATTGTTTCTCACTAGGGAAAATGACTTTAGTTTTTGGCTTACTCCCCACTGAAAAATCTCTTCATTACGTCCCTGATGACAAATAGGTCACTTGTCATAAATTTGAGGGATTTAATTGCTTCATATTTAGGACCATTTCGTCAAATTTATGACAAATAACGACATATATATATATGAATGAAGAATGTACTCTAGTTTTATAATATTTTTCAATGAATCAACAAGATTTTCTAATGTACAAAATGAATAAATAATGATAAATATAGAAAAAAATACCTTCAGGCTTTTTGGATACGGCTTTAGCAATATCTTCAAAATTGCCATAGCCATAATATTCAACAGCATCTAATAGTCGTATATGCTCTCTTGCAGTCCAATTTGCATTTGGAAATACAGAAATAGTTATTGCACCGGAATGCTGAAATTAATTTTAATAATCTTCAATATTTGATTTTTTATATAATTAAAATGATAAAGATAAAAAAAGGTTAACTTACAAAAAATTTATAAGGATGATCATTTTTGTGTGGACCAATCTCCGCACCCGCAGCAAAACACTGTCAACAAAGAAAATTTTTTTTAGAAACTACAATCTTATTCTTATACTATTAAACTAGCAATGTACGTTTATTTGTTTGTAAGCACATCAGTTCTCGAAAACAGCTCTAACGATTTTTTTTCAAATTTAAAATATATAGGCTACCATTTTTGGTACCAATATGAAATTGTGCTAGGTCTCATCTTTGGAAACTAGTTCTTAACTGATGTACTTTTTTAGATTCTTCTACTTTTCTCGAAATTCACTTAAGATTTCTTTCAAATTTTAAATATTTTCTATTTATGGTATAGAAATCAATTTGCGCTTGTTATCGACTCTGGGAAACTTCGAGTTCTAGTACTTTACTCAGTAGAGTCATTTTTTAATTTTTATTGATGTACAGTGAGCGCCTAAGTTAAGTCCCACCCATGCGTTTTCTACTTGTGATTATTTCATTGTTTTTATAAAAGAAAATGAAAATTAATAAAAGAATTTGATTTTTGGTTTAAGTGTGGTTTATTTGTAAAAATTACAACGTTTCGGCCACTCAACAACCTTTGTAGTCTTAGTTGTTACATCTGTGACAACCTTTGTAGTCTTAGCTGAATTGTACCTGAAGAAGGCCCCAGAAAGAGTGGCCGAAACGTTGTAATTTTTACAAATAAACCACAGATAAACGGAAAATCAAATACTTTTATTAATGATAACAACCGTGAAAGCTCAAACTCCAAATAAAAAAAAAAAGAAAATGAAAATCTTTATTGGAGATTTTTTAGGTTTGAACCATGCAAGTTTCCACAAAAAAAATATATATTTTTTAAAAAACAATGAAATAATTACAAGTAGAAAACGCATGGGTGGGCGACTTAATATTGTCCCTCACTGTAATTTTTACTGTTTTAGATTTTTCCACTTTTCTCGAAATTTTCTTTAAAGATTGTAGTTTTGGTTTTTCCAGATTTAATAAAAAAAAAAAAAGAAACGACCGAGTTCCAGCTCCGTCAACCCGGAACTGTAATTTACGAACATGATTTTTTTAATGCATGTTTTCCAAAATAAATATTTTCATGTATAGAAAGCTTATATATATGAAAATAATTAATAATCAATTTATATCAAATTCAAGAAATGATGGAGAAACTCTAGTTATTGTGATTTGTAATATATTAAAAAAATTTTTTTTTAAAGTATGCGTGAGCACGTGTGATTTTGACAAGTGTTCGCGCGCTTTTAGGTCACAAGCGTTTACGATTTGACGTCGTCGTTTGTGATGATTTCGAAAGAAAAACAAATAAAAATTATCGTAAAGGGTTGCGAGTGAGTAATGATAGACAGAGATAGCTGTAAATTATCCCCTCCAAATGGCCGGGGCGTATGCCTTGAGTTCGCCTGAGCATTTAGCTTTAGCCAATGGCAGGCAGGCCGACTCCATTTAAACATAGAACTCTCACCTACCTGTAAACAGAGATCGAAATTTTTGCATTGAACACATTTTATCATGATACCAGAAACTTTTTCTTGACAATAAGTGCAGGCATAATTGGTAAAATAATCTGAAAATTAAATAATAAATTAATATTAATGAATAGAAATGGAAATATGAATGAATATATTCGCTTACCTGCCATGACTTGACGGAAAAATGAAAATGAAAATGGCCAAACAAGTAGTGAGGAAAACTCAGCGAGGGGTATTGTAAGCAAGAGGGCGCGCAGGTCGATCGACTCGTTGAAAGGCGCGCGTTTTAAATAAGTTAAAGTAAAAATTTCATTTTGAATTTATTATTAAAAAATCTGGTGTGATTGGTCACACCTTGTGTCGAGATATATTTGGTTTCCACCGATATATTAAAATTCAAGATGTAAAATTTATAAACATTGGAAAATATATATATATTGTTACCAAAGCTATTTTATTTCAAGAGTAAAGTGCGCTTCAAACAATTTTGAGAGCAAAATGAGAATATACATTTGAAAGAGCATCTAAAAAAATAATTGATTTTTGAATTTTAATCAAAATCGTTAGAGAGAATTTTGAGAAAATCGAAAAAAACTGAAAAAGTACATCAATAAATTACTAGTACTTTTTGGCCGATTTTGTTCAAAAGCTTCATGTCACGTCCCAGGGGGGTACCTAAATTAAATATAAAATTTCAAACTTCTAGCTCTTGAAACAAATGGCCAGCATGTTAACCATTACCCTATGGCGTCATTTGGAGGGAGGGGGGCTTGGAAGGATTTGGAAGTGCGACGAATTAAAAAATAAAATATTTTTTTACATTCATATTTTTAGAAAAATATACAAAGTTTGCTGATTTAAAAGCAAGAGAAAAATAATGTTTTTAATTTGTTTCTATGATACATTTTTACTTTGATTGGGATACGTTTTATTTTATTTTTTTTTTTTTGAGATTATAATTTTAATTTGTTTGTATTATTTTTTAAATAAATATATTTTTTTCATTGTTCTTTATTAATTTTGATTACTTTTCGGCAACTTTAAGCAACAAATATACAAATTTAAGCTTTGCAAAAGATAGAATAAATAAATAAAATAGAACATTTAAGCTTTAAAACTTTGATATTAGGTCATAACTCTGGTACTAGTGGTTTGAATTTGTTGAGAATGATCTATAAATAAAAAAAGTATAAGGAAAATTTTAAGGATATACAATTCTTGTAGATAAGTTATTGAATTTTAATATAAAAACTCACATAAAAATGATTATATGATGACAACAGGTACATAATAAATATTTAAAGAAAAGAATTCGGTTTTTATATGAGAATATACATTAACATGTGTTTTTATCTGTATGATAAGAAATGAAAAATTTCTCTAATACTAGTAAATACAAATAATACTATTTGAAAAAAAGAAAATGCTTTATAAATATTAATAACAAATTTAAGAATTGTTTACAGATATTTATATATATATATAAATATATCTATGTAACATAAATTGTATTATTATAATAAGAGAAAGACAAAAAAAATATTAATAGAAATATATCATTTTTAACAATAGAATTTTCGAAAAAAAAATTTAACAGTATATAATATAGAAATTTTAAGTTTGTTAAATTTTATTTTGTATTGCACTAAAAAAAAAGATAAATTCTCAAAAAAGAAAAAAAAAATATTTAAGGAAAGGATGAAAGAAGAAATAAAAAAATAAAAAAAATGAAAAAGAATTTGAAGAAAAAAATTTAACTAGTTATTAACCAACCAGAATTTTCAATATAAGTTTTAATATGTTTTTCAGATTCATTTAATGGAGTATCATCGGATTCTTCGGACTCATCTTGAGAATTTATAATATCTTTGATTTGATGGTCCTAAAATAGAAATGGAATTTAGAGAAAGGAAGAAATAAGTGATGTTAATCGAAGGTTAATTATTAGAAAAAAAAAAAATTTACAAATTTATTAAAATATTTTATGAAATGATCGATTTTCGCCTAAATTAAGTTATATTAGTTTTACACGAATAAATAGTCGAGAAACAATCCCCTCCCTCTATTTAGGTAAAAAGAAATGAAATGTTCATATTCTTTTGTAAAAACATAAGAGTATCGTCTTTGGCAGTGCCGGATTAAACAAGATCTAGGCCCTTAGGCAGTCCAAGTCTCGGGGCCAATCAGCCAAAAATTTTACCAATATAATTTTATTATTAGTAAAAGAATTAGATTTTCGGTTTAACTATGGTTTATTACGTTTCGGCCACTCATTCTGTGGTCTTCTTCAGGTACCATTCAGCTAAGATTACAGAAGCAATTATTTCATAAAAGTAAATAAATATTCCTTAAGGGCAGTGGTAGATCTATTTATGCACTCGTTGAGAAACTTCCTAGGCTAGGGGCTATATTTAATTAATAAATAAGAAATTACATATATAATATTTAAGATATTATATACATCGCGTATGTAAGCCGCGAGAGGGAAATTTATATAATTCCAATATTTATTAATTCATATACCCGAATATTGGAATTATATACATATTTTAATTAATAAAAATATGAACAACTTATATATTAGGGACTCGAATCACGTAAACGCCACGAGCCTCTTAATGCCATTACTCAAGTGATTAAAAGCAATCGATCAATTAAAAAATAAATTTTAATCAATTTGTATTTTATCCTGAAGTGGAGAATAATAATTTTAAAAATCGCTTTTTTTAATTTGAAGTAAATAAAGCGTTTTTTTTTTTATAGATATATATATACTTTGGCTTAATAAATGATTAAATATTTAGAATTAATAATAATAACAATTTTATTGTCGTTTTTATTAATTCTTGAGGCAGTGATTAAAAACTATTATTGCGTATTTGTTTTTATTTTTTTGAAAGTGATAGATTTTCAAAAAAACATGAAATAATTAAAAGAATTAATATTCACCGAAATAAGTACAGTCTTGAGAGTAAGAAATTGTGTAGGTGACAAGTTAAGAGAAGAGCAAAGCTGGAAAAAAAAAGAATGAAAGTCGTCGTTAAGTACAGCACTCGTTTGTAATAAACGAATCCTCTTTTGGAAATTTTTTGTAATTTAAATATATATATACATTTACAATTAAAGAAACAACTCAATATTTTTATTTCAATTTCATCATTTCAGATAAGAAATTCAATATTAAGAATCGAGATTTCCAGGTGAAAATAAAAATAATCTTGCTAATAGTGTTGAAGAAGCACGAGGTAAGATTGGGAAAAGTTGACAACAAGAAACACCTTATGGTCCCGCTTATGACAAATCTAATCAAACAAAGACTGAACGCAGGAAAAATAATAAATATTTATTTGGTCTCTCATGCATCTTAAGGCACTTCAGGAGGGCACATTGAATAAAGTATTTTTATGCGTTTTTTTTTAAGTTCGTGAACATAATAGAATGCTTTTTTTTAATTAGGATTAATTAAAAATATTTTTTTTTTATATTTATAGAAAAATGCAAAAAACGTCCTACTATGAAAATTTTAATTTTTTTTTTAATCTAAAAATGTAAAAATCATTAATATTCAACTTATAATAATTAAATAAAGTGGGCACTGGATTCCAAATGACTTAAATAAAAATGCCGGACCCCAATATGTATAATAATCATTAACGGATATCGTTTAAAGTCTTAAATGGCCTAAGTGCCGAGAAGACTGTGTGAATGAGTGTGTGAATGTGAGTGTGAATGAGAAAAAGTGTGAATGTTTAAAAAAAAAAAAAAATTAACGGCCAAATAGTTCAGCATTCTTGCAAAGATGACAGGCTAGTCTAACAGTCGGCATTATCAGATCACTGACATGTGATTAATTTTTAAACTGGTAACCGTTGGCTCTAGTTGAAACATTATGCTTTAATAGGAGAATTAAATTTAAATATGATACACAAGGTTTTTTGTTTCAATGGTTTATTTGATTATGTTTATGCTTTAATAGGAGAAGTAAATTTAAAAACTGATACACAAGGTATTTTTTGTTTCAATGGTTTATTTATTTATGTATGTATTCACTTCCATGTATAATTCACTTCCGATGATGACACATATGGTGTCGAAATGCGTATAAAGTGTTAAAGTTAAATAAATAAACCATTGAAATAAAAAAAAACATTGTGTTATCATCTTTAGAATTTAATTCTCCCTATTAAATTCATTCATTAAATATAGCCCTACCATCCTGCCATCTTTTTGGCAAATTTTCGTTGAGGCTTTTTTGACAAAATTTTTAAGACCCCGTAACGCCATCTTATCGACAAAAACATGCGGAAACAGCTTTGCCTCCTGAAGCCTCTCAAGACTTATATGAATTTTATATATATTTATAACAGGAGAGGTTAAAAAAATTCAAGAAATGGATCTTTTTATAACAGAAATAGAGAGTTGTATCTTTAAGAGTAGAGAAATATTAAGAAAAAATTCTTATTCTTCTTTAAAAGAGAGAGTCTGTTCCCGAAATTCGTACTTTAATCTCATAAGGCGTGAGAAGTTGATAACCGTGTTGATTTTCAAGAGGTTCTCGTTCAACTGGAATCTCATCTTCGCTGCTGCTGTAGTTGCTGTTGCTACTTCCTAAATCGTTGCTGTTGCTGTTACCGAGAATTGCGGTTCTTACGGAATGCTGCTGCACGGGGTGAGGTGGAGATTTTGCGTCTTGTGAAATACAACTTGTTACGCCTTTTCTTCTACAAATCAAAAGAGAACAATTAAAACTCACGGCTTATTATTATGTTGATAGGGAATTTTATTTCTA